>VZTT01048199.1:10582-48259 GCA_013400855.1 Buphagus erythrorhynchus
GCTCAGCCAGGCTCACAGGGCTCTGCCTAGTCCAGGCTCAGCCCAGTCCAGGCTCACAGGGGCTCTGCCCAGCCCAGGCTCAGCCAGGCTCAGCCCAGCACCTGCCTGCCTTTGCACAGGCTGAACTCCCCATGTCCCATACCCAGTGGGTGTGGAACCAAAGCCAGAGCAGCAGAATTCATCTCCTGGCGTCATTTTTCATCTGCACAAGGTCAGAAAGTTGTACACCAGTATATGGGGTCATAAAATTGGATTTTATCTGAATCTGCAGGGATTCACATCTCTTTCCACACAGTCTATTTGCCCTAATTGCTGCTTTAACTCAGAGATATTCCAGCATCTATCAGTTTAAACAAAACTTTAAACATTGTTTGAATGTATCTAAATGCATTCAGAAATGTAATGAAGTCCCATTTCCCCCAACAGGCTGTGTCTATTGCCCCTAAATAGTTCAGTTGAGGATTTATTTGAATTTATAGGCATCAACCCAGTCATATATTGCTCTCTTAAATGCCTTATACAAGCAAAAATACATAACTAAGACATGAGGATTTCAGCATAATAGCAAACCAATGCTTCACAAACTGCAATATTTTTATAAAGCTCCTTTTTTAAAGAAGTTTTAGAAATAAAATACACTTTTTTTCTTCAATAACTAAAGACGATCAAACCTGATGAATTCCCTGAGCTACAGCATTTCTGATGGAGCACTCCTCGGCTACTCCCTTTATTTTATATCCCAACATGCATTACAGATCTGACATTAGCAAGAACTCTAAATGTCAGAGTCCAAAACTCAAATTGTAGCAAAGTGCTGTGTGTGATTTTCTATCAACAAGGCAACATGTTAACACTCTACCAAAGCCAAGTCAGCTCCTAAAATACAGTCTAGGTTTTCTAGGCAAAGGTTTTCATTGAGAAAATGCAAGGTTGTGCACTATGGTTCAATTTACAAATTAGTCACTGATCATTATTTATTTGCACTGCGTCAAAATTAAGAAAATAGGTGATGAGTCACATCCCTGCATCGGAAATCAAGAAAAAGCCATTTAAAATACTTTACAGTTAACATCTACAAAAAGGAACAAAACATACAACAGAATTTTCGTTCTTTTCCAAGTCCACACAATAACTTGCAAATATAAAAGACTTGGGGATGATGTGGGAAGTTGAATGGAACATTTCATTTTACCAAACGTGCCAAGATCAGCTGACTATGTAACATTTTCCAGTGCTGGTAATTCATCCAAATGAACACTCATGCTTTTTCTGGGAAGAAAAATAAAAAATGGGGGAGAGGGGGGGGAGAGGGAGGAAGAAAAGAAGGGAAAAAAAAAAAAAAGGAAGAAAACTGTCCACTCAGATGATAAATTTTAGAACTACAATAACTCAGATGATAGCTTTTAAATTTTAAGCACACACACAGAAGTGTGTTCCAGTGAAGACTTCTCCACCTCTACATCATCATGTCCCTATAGTATTAAATGCTCTTAATCAACAGTTGTTGATAATGATTTGTCACCTATCAAGATTAAAGCCTGAATGGGAAAACATCTGTCACACTCCTTTGTTGGGAAACTGGCAACATAGCTTTTGAACACATAAAATTTGACTTTTAATTACCTTCTTACACCTTCTGTTCAGCTATTAACCAGCATTAACCCATAAATGCATTTAACACGTTATGAACTATAGAACTAAGTCCTATAATGTTTCTGTATGAACAAATCAGAGAAATTTTAACATAGAATGAATGTCATCTATTTTTCTAGTTTTTGAATCAAGTTATGAATTCTGTCTTTAGTTTGGAGAAAAGTAAATTGTGCTACCTTAGACAAAACAGCTAAGAACATTGGACACAGATATTGTAATAAACTTTAATTGACATAGGTTAAGCAGCAGCACAGCCCAGTAACTGAAACAGCACAGGATAATTTGTCATAGTTTTCTTTTACAATAATGAAACCATTTAGAATTATATTCAGCAAGCAGGAAACTAAACCACTACGTACACAAATTAAGAAGTGTTGTGTGCTATAATCGTGGCCCATGTTATTCCCTTTCTCTTTAATTGGGCTGAGTTCTCTGCTCATAATTACAGTGATAACAGACAGATAACCACACAAAACACTTCTCTTTCCAGCACCTGCTTGCACAGAGTAATGTTTCACAGAAAGGTCAGGAAAGTGCAACGCCTTAAAAAATAAATTTAAAAACTCAAATGTATATTACAACAACATGAGGTCTTAGTACAGGAAAAATTATTTCCTTTGCCATTTATTTCACATGCCTGCCAGGACAGAACCACTCGTCCCAGACAATATGACTTTTCCAAAGACTCATGACTTGAGTTTACTGCCTCATCACTGGGTTTTTGTGTGTGGTAAGGAGAACCTGGCACAGCATAACACTTTTCCACCTCATCACCATATGCAGCAGTCTTTTTGAAACAAACACATAAATGGACACAAAACTACCCGTTTGCACCACAGAGGCACAATAATGTTTAGAATTAAGGGATAAAAATGTTTAAAACCCAAAAAAAATTTAAAAACCCCAACCCAAACCCAAAAACACAAAACCAACCAAAAAAAAAAAAAAAATCCAAAAAAACTTGCAACAACAACTACATCACACAAATACAGCATTTTCCATGTTGAAGTGCCAGCTATTCCCAGTCTTGCTAGTGCTGTAGTAATTAGGCAGCAGTTACTCCTTGCTGTCGAGTGGAAAACTGCTCAAACTGCTCACTGGGACCCAATCTCCACCTGTCTTGCCCAGGCAGGGAGGATGCTCGTAGCCAGCTGTGATCAAACTGCCTCAGCCTCATTTCCCACGCAGGAAATTGGCTCCAGCCTCACCCAAGGTACCCAAAACACAGCTATGTCAGTCATCAAGGCTTCTTCCAAAACCAAGGGATTGAAACAAGAACCTACAAAGAGCATCTAAATCTATACCTTAGGAAGAAAGGTGCTTGCAGAATTTTCTGGTTTTTGGTAACACTCAGCCAAAATGCAGTCATCTGCTGTTACTGTAGTTGGCTCTGTAGTAACAACTTCAAACTCTGATATGTCCAAGACATTGCATGGAAGGGATTTAACCTTGATCTGACTTAAGCCCATAGATACGTAAGAAGAATAGAAATAAAAATTTATGTCATTGACAATGGCATTAATCAGCTCAGTTCCATCCACTGGCAGCTCCTTGCTGCTCGACACAAAACACAGTATATGGCTATTTCCAAACTCACTCCAAGCACCCAACTCCCCAGTGATTCCACAAGAGAAAAACTGCCACATTCCACTATAACTATGTGCCATCCAGGGAATGCACAAAGGAATTGTCCTGTGCAAAAGCTGCTCTGGAACGACTGTGATACTGCAGGGAACTCAGAGACCACAACTACCCAAAGGATTTGCCACAGCCTGTGCAGCAAGAAAACCTGCAGCATGACAAGCAGGAAATATCTTGAACAGATATATATATATATAGGTACTTGTCAGTAGCACAAAAATACCCATTAAGCCATTTGTGTTAGCCTTCACTTCCAAAAACCCTCAACAAAAGAAATTACCATTTTTAAATGCTGGAGCATCAGTGTTAAATTTCTCCAGCTATAGGAAACAACAGTGTAATGCCTGTAGAACTATACAGGCTTTCCATCAAAGCTAAAACAAGAAAGAATATTATTGTGAGACTACCATTAGACATAATTTAAAATTACACTGCATTTATATTTCCAAGCCAAAGGCCAGGAAATGACTTTTGTATTAAAAAGGAAAGCTACATTCCTGTACAGTCACTTGGCTATTCAGAAGTGAGAGGCTGCAAAACGCAGGGATCAAGATCTTCACATAAGGGCACAGCTTCTAGTGGAAGAGATGAAAATACTTATCCAGTAAATCTAGACAAGGGGCAGGAGTCAGGTGCTGGACTTCCAGATACAGAACAAACAAAACAAAACAAAACAAAACAAAACAAAAATTCAAAACCTCACAAAAAAAAATCAAAAACCTCATAAAAATTACTGTGAAGAATTTGGACATAACTACATAACTCGGCAGAGAATAGAAAGTTAAAGGAATTTTTAAATTGTGTATTTTCTTCCTTATTTTAATACTATTTGGGATCAGTAAGAAGAGAAAAAGTCTTTGTATTTAGTATCACATTAGTTCTTACAGGACACATCTATAGCTAAGCAGCCTGTGGTTATTTCCCATATTTCTCCAAGACTGCAACCTTAAGAATTCACAATTTCTTTGCCGGAAACAAAATGATTAAAATGTGTCAGAAAAGAGCAGTGAAGAGGTCTCCAATTTCTGCTGTACCTTCTCTGTCAACCTCTTTTCAGACTCCAATTCCTCTATAAATCTCAACCCTACACAATCCCTTGTGGAGTTGAGTGGCTCATGGCCAGCACAGCCCACATTACCCAGAGAACACAACAGATACATTCTTCACCCTCACAATGCACTTAAACTTGGGCGCCCAGTAATTTGGCCAAAGGCAGCCCTCCATTCATCCAACTTCTCAAGCAACTCCTTGTCATTTTGGCACAAGCACTTTACAACTCAATTTACAAGAAAAGTGGCAGTTTAGTTCCAGCTGCAAAGCTCCAAGAGTAATATTAGGAAAATGCAAGCCATATTTCACTTTTTATTGGCAGGGCACACACAGCACTTCATTAGTTTACTTAGCACCCAGGAACTGCATGTGTGGATGGATCAGTTCTTTGATCAAGCTTTTATTTATTTAAAAGAGGCCAGACCTTCTGTAGATCAGTCTTCTAGCACAAACCAAAGGCAGACATGTAAATAAAGAAATAAAAGCCCATAAAACTCAGGAAAAAAAAAAAAGAAACAGGCAATCACTTATTTACACTTAATTAAGCATAAACTAACTCCCCTCCTCCTTTGGGAAGGATATAGATAAAATATGAATGGAAATAAAGGAGTGGATGAGTAATCACTGCAGTTTCAACAATATTTCACAAGCAAAACAAGTATGATAAGATTCAGTAGCCTGTGGCTGACATTTGTTTGAGTGAACAACAAGATCTTATTTTCATACTTTTGGCCATCTCTGTAGTCTGAGGCAAACTGCCAATTCCTACTCTACTGTCAAACCCAGACCTAATGGAGATGAAAGGCAAAATATAGCTCTGTTCCAACTGCATTATTAATTCCTGCAGGGCCACATTCGGGCTGACAGGGCTGAGGTCATAATTTAGCCATTAGCACCAGGAACAGCAGAATTTGTCTGCCCAGAACTGCAGGACTATGGCTGTGCTTTCCCTTTTATGTCCAATCAATATTATATTTCGTGTTGTCTTGCTGGGCTAATACAGGAATGGTCACAGCACTGGTTTGAAGAACACTTCTAGCAAAAGACAAAATTCTCCTCACAGACTATCAGTAGTCCTACTTCTGTTTCTCTGCTAGAATACCCTGGTCCCATGAAGCTCTGTTTACTTTCTACAAAGATGCAAAAGGAACATACAATATGATTTAGAAAAACTGTGCTGGCAAGAGCAGCTCTGCCTACACCTTGGGGTTTTCATACCCCTGCAATGCTGCAGGCAGCTTCCCCTAACTAAACATGAAAAACCTCAAATATAAAATACTTGTAACCCAAAATAAGCCCTACTGCAATATAATACACCAGCATTTATGGCACAAGTACAATTTATCGCGTGATCCTGCCATTTTTTATTTGCCTGTAGGCAGCCAGAAGTGTTTCCCACGAGGAGCTGTGGAGCACAAGGCCTGCAAATCCAACCTCTCTGATTTCCTCCTGGAGCTACATTTGCCTTCTCATGTTTTCCAACAACCCTGTGGTGGCAATTAAAACTATGTCTAAATCCAAGCTACTATGACAGAATTTCCTCCCCTGCTTAAATGAGTCTCCCTTGCCAGGATCCCAGTGCAGGTGGGGACAGGGGACATCAGTTCTGGCATCGCTCTCTGCCCCCACCCTTGGGCATCACTTCTAAAGACTGCCACATGCACTGAATGAACTCAATTAAGGAAACTCAGTTTTGCACTTCTGCAGACTGCAGGATGACAGCTGGAAGGATGAAAGCTCTATCTTCTTCACACCCAACTTACAAAGACTTTGGACTTTTCTTCTGCAGTTTCTCTGAGGACCTTTCACTTCCCTCCCCAACATTTTTAGATCCAGTCAGCTTTCAATTTACAGTCAGCTCTTAGTCAGAGCCTGTAAGCAGGAAGAGCTGAAGATTTTAAGCATCTCTGTATCATTGGCTGTTTTAATTTGGTTTTGTTTTTAAAATAACAATATAGAACAACGATCATTCTCCTGACTTTAAAATTGGCTGCTGTAATTCATTGATTTTAATTATTTGATGAAGAGAAAGAGATCCCTAAATGACAGCTTTTGATATATGGTAGGGCTTTATTAAATGTTGAAATATTTAACTGAATTCAGTGACTCAGAAAAATTCAGAGTGATAATTTTATAGATTAAACAGCAGCCTTAAGGCCCCAAATTATTTTAAAACAAATTTTAACGACTTTTTTTGAACACTTTGAATTTAAATGTTACTGTCAGCTCCACATAAGCTCATTTCTGCCAAGATTTCTCACGTACTACAGTACCAACTTAAACTGTAATCCAGTCACATTGAACTGGTACATACAGTTTAGGTTATATAACCCACAGGTTAAATATAGGTTTATCATCTACAGGATAGGTTATAAACAAGGGTAAACTTAAACTTGTTCCCACTTTACTTAATTTTGCAACAATACAACCTACTTTTACATAAAAGAGGTGGGACAGTGCTAACATATCAAAATAAAAACATGTTCACATAGCATGTTAAGCTGATGCAACCCTGTTTTAAAAAAGGAAAGAAAGAGTGGCAATAATTGGACAGGTTTTCTGTAGAAGGAAATTGACACTGAAGGGATTCCCACTCCAGACAAATACTTAAAGCTTAATTTATCTAGGAAAAAACATTTTAAATATATCTGTGATTAAGTTAAAAATAAAAAGTTCTGTTAATCAGCAGCTCTTGACTCCTGTCATGCACCAAAAATGACTTCAAAGAGGTGTATAAGGATCTCACAGCACTGCTCAATAAATAGCAGATGAAATTCAATGACAATCAATGCAGAATCAAAGCTAATTATATATACAATGATGGACTTGAAATTAGCTGTTAATATTCAGGGAAGACTTCAGAGTAATCACTTAAGCTGGCAGTTCTCTCTGTGTCACCTCCATGCCATGAGGGTCTGAAGGCAAACAGAACCCAAGGAATTACTATTAAAGAATTAGAGAAGAGTGAAACACCATCACAGCCCTCTTAAGAACTCTCCTTCTGAACACTGAGAGCATTTCTGCTTGCTCCTCTCCAAAATGATGGAAAAGTGATCAGGAAAGGCATGAAGGACGAGCATGGGCATGCAATGGCTTCTGTTTCAAAAAGGGAAAACAGAAAATCCAAGCCTGAAATAAAGATGATTCAGGGTAGACAGAGAGGAGTCTAATAGCAGTATTTAAAAATCAGAAGTGTCATGAAGGAGATGAACACAGAACCAGCATCCACACTTTGTGCCAACACAAGAGCTCCAGAGCATCAGGTGGATGCTCCTTCCTTTGGCTAATGCATGTGCTGCCACAGGACATTGCAGAGGCCAAAAATATTTAAATGGTGTGAGAAATCCATTAGGAAAGGGCATTGGAGAAAATCCAGTCAAGGGCTATTAAAAATAATTACACAGATACAAGCTCAGCTGGAGAGGCCTCTCAGCCCAGAGCATCACTGCCTGGCAGGGCAGGTCCCAAACATTTTGCCTTCCCCTCTTGCCCTCATCAGCAGCCCAGCTTACTGAGCTACCAAAACTCATAAAATATTGGGCTAAACAGACCTCTGTGGCCATTTCAGTATTTTCCTACAAAAAGCTATGAAGCTGAGACACATTTAATTGTGGTGCAATGGGATCACACACTAAAAATAATGATATCCAAAGCACTATCACCTGCACAGCAATAAGCAGAAAATTTAAAGAGCCACTCTGAGGCAATGTATAATTCATGCAAATTTTGCCATGTAAGCTCTTTAGGCTTTTCTTAAATAAACAAATAATTCATCCTCCACATCCTCTGCAGTCTGAAGCTTGTACTGATTATGTTGATACCCTGCTAGAATTTAGAGCCCAGCTGAGCAGAGTCCCATCGTGTCCTCTGCAAACAGAGGAAGAGAAAGTTTTTGCCTCACAGAGCCAGCAATATTAAAAAAACATAACACAGGGATCATAGAAAACTAGAAATAGAGATGAGGCAGCTCCAAACCAGAGCCTCAAGAACAGAATTCAATTTTTTTTAAGTTAATGTCTGTGCACTTCTCCCAGACTGTCTCAAAAAGAGACAAGAGTGGATCTTTCCAGATGGGCAAACTAAGTACTGTGAAAAAGCATTTGAGAATCTCATGCAGATATCATGCCACAGCTGAAGAATCATGATCCACTAAACATTTTTAATTATTTCAAATACACATAAACTTTGCCTGACCCCAAGAGTAACCTTACTGTATTTTCCAGGTACTTTAAATGGAAACCATGTCCAGCAGTCTTGGGCTAGTGCTGTGAAATCTCAAGGGACAGGAAGCACAAGTCACTACCAAGAAATACAAGAGAGGTACATAAAGACATCTGGTACAGCTTTCTCAAATTCCAGACTTTGGCACTCTCAGTAACGAACACAGTTAAAGAAACTTTTTCTTGAGGGCTCTGATTCTTCACTCTTTTTCTTACCATAGAATTTCTATCCTATTTCTGTCCCAAGTCTATCTCAAAGCACATGATAAAGAAACACTGCCTGCTCTGTTACTAAAAAAAAAAATAAATCAGACTTCTGAAAGAACAAAATATCCAAACCCACAGAAAAATAATAGGATCCACAGACATGTCAGTTGGTTTTTGAAAGGCTTTTTTTCTTCACATTAGCTTGTATTTACATAGCTATCTTATTCCTTAAGCAACAGGCAACACAGCCACAGTCCCAAAGGTGTAAACCAGCATGTGAGTGCACAGAATCACCTCTAACCACAAACACACCAGCTGGCTTCTGGTATTGCTCACTAAGTTTCAGTACAGCCTTTGACATCCAGTTCCAAACAGTCTAGAGGTGACACGAAGTAGCACTGTTAGTATTCTAATCTGAAAAAACACAGAAATATGAGATCCATCACAATAATGCAGTCTAGCAGTGCCATAATTTGGGTGACAGTATGAATGAGTCACAGGTAATTGTCAGGTAACAGGAGGAACACAGCTGCCTTCAGTCAGCACCAGAGTCCCACTGCAGGCATTGGAAATAGTTTTTTTGCAGTGGGAAAACAACTCAGGGAAGCAGAATAGAGATAATCAGAGTAAAGGAAAATACAATTGAAAGTACTTAATGAAAGGATTTCATTCTTACAAATAAATTGCAGTCATATTCACTGTAAGGGCTCCTATTCTCCAAATTAAGAAGAATCTTTATTTTGCAGTTAACACAAGCAAAAATGGATACATACTCCTCCTTAGAAGAATATTCTCTTTCCCTGCTGAAGGCAGTGCTGATTGCACATTGGTTTTGTCCCAGTTTGCTCTGAAAAATAAGCTAGAATATAGATCCATTTCTGAGCAAGGTGTGAAGTCCAACTTGTGGCATCGGGTAGAAAGATACAGCAGCATCTCTTTAAATATTTAGTTTCCTTCCTAAAATTATTACTGGAATATCAAAAAGAACCCTGTGACACCTCCAGTGAAAATTCTCTCATATGAGAATCCTAATTTTAACAACAGAGATCTCAGGAACTACTTCTCTCACTTAATGAGCCTTGGCAGCCATTCAAATTAAACACTCTATTGTGCAAGGAGCTAATTATGCTGAGATTAAACCCAGAGAATGATAGGGACATTTACTGTACTTCTGGCAATTATAAGAGCTCTCAGTATTGGAGAATACAGCTTGTATTTCATAATTCTGAAAGATGTCCCTGCTAATCCAATAAAAAAATGCATGTGCATGCTCACACATACAAGATTAATTAAATTTTTAAAACATTTTTCAACTATTTCTGACACACATTCACAAATTATTATTATTATTTATTTTGCCTTATTTCTCCCATATCTGAATGTTCATCCTGTCTCCCATATATCCATTTGTCATATTCCTCCACCATTTCTCTGATAGGCAATTAATGTTATCTCTTTCCCTAGGAACGCTGAAGAAATGACAGTAAAATATTTGCTCATTTAGTATTCTAATTAATTTTTCCAGCATCTTCCCTGGTAGTGCCCTTCTCTTCCCCAGAAAACCCAATGGTCAATTATCTCTGTCACTGCTACCCAAAGACAATGCTTGTAAATAGAGGGAGTTTTCCTTGGCACATGCAGGCAGGAGCACTGCTGAAATTTCATGAGTAAAACTCATCACACGATGATTTCCCACTTCTTCTCCACTAATGTCTACTTGGAAGAGGTTTGATCATGCAACATAAAACCCCCCAAATCCCCAGAAGGGCCTGGGGAGACCAAAGACAAGTGATCAGACTCTTCTGCAGCAAAATGTGTTCAATATCTCACAGGAGCACACTCTGGCATGCACGATGGGAAGCTGGGTAGCAAAGTAATGAAACTTGGATTTGCAATGGATTTTGCATCTTGTGGTTATCTCCAGCAGCATCTATCAGTGTAATGTGATTTAAGGTTCCTCCATTGCACAGTCCAGGCACTCACAGCAGCTCCTTCCCCAGGGGATTTGCTGGTGTCTAATGAAAGCACAGCCCCTGCAGCACCACCCCTCTGAGGCAGAGGCACCAACAGAGCTAAGCTTCTCTACCCTGCCTTTGGTTCATGAAATTTGTCAAACTGCAATGTATTGAACACTCCTAACCCTGCTTTTCCCATCCCATGACATTCAGGAGCCATTCCAGCAGGTGCAGAATTTTGTGAGGATAGAGAGGTGGAGAGAATCATTAGCCTGAGCAATTAAGCAACCTGATCCTGCTTCAGGTTGTAAATTGGTCAAAAGCAGCTTTTGAAGTTTTCAGCCAAATTGGATCACCTAGCAGAAGGAAAGTACTCTTTATCACCTTGAGGAAAACTCTCCAGAAGCTGTGAGGCAAAGCCCTCGTTCCCATGGGCAGCCTTCACTCACAAATTCTGCAGTATTTAATTTTCATATTCTCTATCAACATATTGTTTTGCTTAAAATGGAAAATGTGAAAGGTCTGACCTCTCTGGGGCTGATGGGTGTGAATCAGGGCAGGAATGAGCTGTATCTGCAAGTAATGATTACTGAAACAAGTCTCTAGAGGACTGGAGGCAAAGCAAGGCTGGTATTAGACGTAGCTCACCGTAAAACAAGATAAATCAGAAAGAGTTACAGGTAATCATCTGTATGTTGTCATTGGTCAATCAACAAACTGCATTTAAGAATCTGTGATAAAGTGATTTCCTAATTAACTGCTCATCACAAGCACCTTTGGAGGGAACAGAGGGGCTGAGCTAATTGTAGCAGTAAAACCAGAAGATAAACGAATTATAAGTTTCCTTAAACAAACAGAAGAAAGAGGTAGCTGAGTAATGCACAGAAGGAATCACTTCCTAAGCTTGCACTTTGCTCTGTTCTTTCCATATTTTTGTTTCTGCTGCAAAGCAGGCACACACAATGCTCCCACTGAATGCCATCCCATTTATGAGGTACAGCCACACTCAGCAGCATTCCAGAGGCAGTCTCTGCATTCCCCCATGGTGCTACCCTAACATTTCACATTAACTTCTGCCTTCCATCAACCACCTCCTGCATTTCTGATAACACCAGGTGCTGGGAACAGAGCAGGGACAGGCAGCCCCAGGCAGCACAACCCCAAGTGTGGTCCTGCCTTTGCTACAAGAGCATCACCAATTACAGAACCAGCATTCAGCCTGTTAAAATATGGGACAATCTCCTGTTTTAAACTTGTACCTTTTAAATTCTGGAACAGCCACATCCAAGCAGGTGCAAAGCCTTTGCAGATGCCCCTCCTGCTCCAGCAGCCCTCCCAGAATGTGCATTTCAGACCCCTTGGCTCCTCTTACAAACCTGATCTTATCAATATCACCAGGAAAACTCTGGCCACAAATCTCTCAGCTGAATACACTGGTTTTGCTAGTTTCTCCTCACTAAGGTTTTAAATAATTGCTTTTAAAATAAATATAAATGAAAAATGCGGAACTTGATGAAGACAAAAAGTATCTTAACAGGTCGGTTTCCTAAAATTTTTGCTATATTTTAAAAAAGGCAAAGATTGCATAACACCACCACTCTGGAAAACTTTCAATTATGTAGTCAAAAGCCTTCAAAAAAGTAATGAATTTAGTGAATTAAAAATTTATCTCACTCTTTACATGTCACCATTCCCAACAGTTGTTCTTCCTACCAGGATGCAGTATCTGTGTTTGAAAATCCTTATATAACTTCTGAATTTTTCCATCTTGCTCCAGCAAGCTGACATAATCTAGCAACAGAGGCTTCTGTGTCCCTGTGCACATACTGGCAGTGAAGTGTGAATGCTGCATGGGAATAGCTTAAAATATTTCTTTAATATTTTATCATAACTTAAGTCGATGTTCATTTGTGTTCCCTCCAATCTCAGGTGCTGGCAGATGGAGTTTTTTCCTTTTTAACTAGCAGGAGATGGAATTTTCTGGTTTGTTTTCCCCTACAGCAGATGTATTCATATCTCAATATATTTCAGTAATTTTTCTATTCCTTACCTCTTCCTTGGAGATTGACTGCTTACTTGCACAGTGTTTTTTAAATAATGATGTTTTATTTTTTTCTCCTTGACAGGAGAGACAGGTTCTAACATTTTTTATTTAACTATTACATGTAATTTGATAATTCCTAGCAAGAGACAGGTAATTCTCCTTATAAGTATGTGGACTGTCAAATTTTATTTTTTAAAAAGTCAAATACATTAGGAAAAAAGCCCCCAAATTTAGGGGAAGAACTAATGTTCTATCAAGGCCATATGCCAATAAAACTCATCTCCATTTATTCTCCAGTCTGCTGCAACTGAAGCACAGTTTCTCAGATTAATAGATCCAGTATCACTATTTAATCCTCTCCTCAGTGACAGGATATAATGATCTGATGAACATGCTACTTAATGGACTACCTGAAAGTGTTCAAAAACCATAGTGATGAGCACAGGCTAGAAAACTATAGAAATTATCCTAGAATAGAGTGAGAACTGAGAAATAAATCAGCCTGTAAGGGACAAGATTTATTCAGGGATGTATGGGGCCTTTTCTTTTCCATAAGCATTTCCATTTTTAATTCCTTTATTAATATTTTTATTGTTTCCCCAGCTCCATGTGAATGCACTGGAATCATACAAGGTCTAATCTAAATTATCTTGCAGACCAAGGTTGATAACCTCCCACAAATTACCATTAGCTCAGTAACTTGGCAGTTTGTGGATATAAATTACCAAAAATACATGGCGCCTCCCTGCTTCCGTATAAATATAATTTACCATGGATTTATTACTAATATTACAATACACACTCACCCTGAGGCAATTATTTATTTGTTTCTAATTTCAATAGGGCAGAAGTCAATTTTTCAGCCATACAGGCCCCTTGCTCAGCAGCTGCCCAGGAGACTGAGAGCTCCTGGAACACCTCCAGGACACGCCAGCCCAGAGGGGCTGGGCAGAAATCAGCTTCACCTGGCAGCCAGGGGAGCTCCCAGCCTACTGTCAGGTCAGCCTGTGTTCGTGCCAAGGACAAACGTTAGCAAGGACTCCTTGGCATTGCAAATACTGGAGAGATGTCTATGCCTGTCCTGCACAGGGACTCAGACTATACAGCACTTGCAGTATCCCTGGAATTTGTATGAATAGGAAGATTTTGGCATCCAGTCCCTTACGCAACGACCCAGTTCTGTAGAATTTACTACACAACCACTCACAACCATCCAGTCCAGAATGCCAAGACTCCCCCCCAAAAGCTTTAAAAAGTTACACAGCATATCTCACAGTAAACACAGTCAGATCTATGTGGATCGTGTCACCTATCTGCAAAAATCAAAAAAAGCCCCCACAGACATAAGATTCAACCTCTTGGAATGACTGTGAAATGCCAACATAAACCAAATCTCCAAAACTTTACTGTTCTGGAGAGGGAAACACTGAATTACCAACATCTTTACATCTCAGTCAAGTAACAAGTTTACTTTGTTTTTAATTACCGATCAAATTAAGACCATCAGGACTATTTTATTATACAAACAGTGCAGAATTCTTTTAGGTTTTGGTTGTTTCTATACAGAATTATAAAAGGACATATAAAATAAGGTCTTTACATACAAACACTAATCAAAAGCAGAAGAGAATTTATGTAATAAACATTTTGTAAACAGCAGTTCACATAAAAAGCCATTTTTTTAACACATTCCTAATTAGATTGCCAGTATACATGCACACACACTCTGCTGTACAGAACTCACATCCAAGGACTGTTGTGTCTTAGCTTCCAACTCAACCTCTTTTTAACCACATCCCATGTCTTGCTCTCTTAATTTTAACCTCATCCTTTCCTGCTTAGTAAAATGCATTCAAAGACTCAGCATTTTAGGAGAGTTCATTAATAAAAAACCCCATTCTTTGCAATTTGTCTTTTTATTTTAGTTATTAAAACATATAATTATACTAATTCACTTGCAAAAATAAAAG
Organism: Buphagus erythrorhynchus; assembly: GCA_013400855.1. Taxonomy (NCBI): domain Eukaryota; kingdom Metazoa; phylum Chordata; class Aves; order Passeriformes; family Sturnidae; genus Buphagus; species Buphagus erythrorhynchus. Next base: position 25,323 of record VZTT01048199.1, read on the forward strand.
GGAACCATAGTAGCTTTAAAATACTTTGCTTATTAGAAGTACCATAATCACTTCACTGCTTTGCTTAAAAAGTAATTTTGCTATAAATATCTGTGTTTAATTTGTTTTGTAGATATACAGCCAGTGATAAGCCACTCAAACATAGCCCTGGGCATAAGGTTATAAGAAAGCTACTGTCAATAAAATATCCATAATATGACTCAGTATGCACAGTCATGCTCTTTGCAAACAGACAGAGGGCAGAAATTAAACTGTACAGCTGGCCTGGCATACAATTCACCTATGATTAACAGCAAATGCATGATGTTGAGCAGGGGTGTGACTACACACAATTCCTCACGTGTTCAGTGTCTGTGGTACAGCTGAAGTTGCAGCCACAGAGATGTGTCCTAATGCAGAAACAGCAGATATATTATCATGAAAATGTTTAAAGACATGAGCACTGCTTTTTGTCAGCTCATACATTTTGACAAGTGACAATAATGATAACCCCAAGTTTTATTTCCAATAACAGATGCAGCCTGAGGGTAACAGTACAAGTTGTGTCTTATGCCTTTCTATCCCCTTCCCCAGTCTCCACACTGATCTCCATCTTCCTGGCCTTCCTTTAAGGCTCTCTTTAGATTTTAATTTGTGCCTTTCAGTCAAGCTTCTGACCAGCTGCTAAGCAGAGAACGAAAATTCCAGATACTACCAAGAGGTCAGGACCTAAGCATTCATTCCCATCAGGCAGACAGCTCATGTGTCCAGGTTGGTTCATAAGGGGGCTCATTAGCTCAGGGGATTCACAAATGATCCTGAACAGCAACTCCCTCCCTAAGCCTGAAAGGGGCTGGGAAGGGACACTCAGCTCCTGGAGAGACATCAGAACTTGGGAACATAAGAAATGCTCAGGCCAATGGTCCACATTTTGCATATTTTTTGTTTGTGAGACTTCAGCATGTTAGTTTTCTTTCCTCCTCTCATGAATCAGAAGGCCTGAGGTGTTTCCTGCCTGAAGAGTTGTGTTCATGAGAAGGCACTGCCTGCTCCTTTGGAAAGGGGGCTAAAACATCACCCTGTTTGACACAAGTCACTGAAAGCATTTGAACAGCATAGCTAATGCCAAGGCTAAAATTAAACCAGTGAGAAAAGGACAAGAAATAAGTGACTCCCATACATAGAAAAAAACCCCCAAGCAAGCCTATAATTATAGCCTACTGTGGGATCATGTTTCATTCTGAAAAGTTTGAAAACATCAATACATAAAAAATTACATTAAGGTAACACATTTTATACAACTCACATTTCCCATCTCATAACAAACAACAATCTCTGCCATAAATTCCTTTTGATCAAAGAACAATGGCTTCAACAGAAACAGCTTCCAGGGATGTTTGTCCATACAATTAGAAGACCTATCTCAATTTTCAGTCAGCTGCATTAAATAACAAAAGTTGTGTCCCTGTTCACCAATTTAATAACTCATATTATCTTCACAAAAATATTCTGAACAAAGGTTACTAATCCATTTACCCACTCAGCAATATTTTTTCTAATTGGTAACCCCGGTGGCTTTAGGTATGGCATGAGAGCATCCTTTGAAATCAGTTGCAGAGACATGGAGATAATTGGGATTGATTACAGGACTCAAAGTAGTAGGAACAAAGACTGACAAATTATAGTCTAAGAGACAGAATGGGAGCTTTTTTAGACTAAATTGTCAAGTCACACAGAAATGGGAAAAACATATTCCAAATTGTCAAAAATCAGGATTTTGTTTAAGAAGCATTTTCTGTTGTACAACTGCATGACTGAGGTACAGCAGTATCATTTTGTACCTCTATCAGGGATGCTATTTATTACATTTTATTGACTTGAATTTTATTTCGTTTTACTCACACTGACTTTAAGCACAGCCAAATCACTGCAATGAGAAAATAAAAGGATATGCTGCTCTAGGTGATTCTGCAGGGCATGGAGCTGGTCACTCTGAGCCAGACAAGCCATGCTCAATGGCCAAAGGTCACGAAATTCTGAGCAATTCAGAATTTAAGCAATTTTGAAGAAAGAGTGGGCCAAGACACACTCCTGTATCTACTCTCTAATTTCAGTAACATTTTTAGAATAACAAACTACTCTGGAACATCAACCAGAGGATTTGTTCCACAGCATTAGACTGAAAATACATGCACAGGCTTTTCTCATCTCTCAAGAGTGAGCTAAGCTCAGTTTGACCTATGTTTGGTAAGGTGAAGAGCGTACCTTGTCTGCCTCGATGAAAGGCAAGGATAATTATTTCTTACAAACACTGTTCTAACCATATTCCCAAGTACCTGCTCTTTTGTTAATCATTCCTGATCCCTTCTCAACTTCTTACACAAACAGGTTCAACCGTAGAGCAAGCATACAAAACCAAGCCACAAATAAGCAGAACAAAGAATAAATCCATCTCTAGCTTCAACAGTTATCCTCCAGAGCAAGTGCAAAATTGTCTGTCAGTGGGAGGCCAACACTCCTTCCACACAGGTACAATCTTCCTCCTGCCAAATTAAATTCTTGAGTAGTAACACTTCAGCCAAGCTGCAAAAAAGGAGGATATTCTGAATTATAAGAGATTTGCAGCAGTTTAACTACAGCAGGATGATTAAGACCAATAAACCTGCTGGCACTTTCTTAAATTTGCTTGGCAGCTCCCGTTGTGTCAGCCATGCTACAGGAGTGACACATGATCACAGCCACAACCCAAAGACTAAGAGAGAAACTAGTTCCCAGGTTCCACCAGCAAACCTGGGAGAAACCCCTGTTTTCAAGGAGTGTTGCAGCAGAAACAAGGCAGAAATTTCAAGAAGGCACACAATCAGCTCAAGGATTTCTTGAGAGGAGTAAGTCTATCAGCAGACATCACCCCTCCTCTCCCCCTCTGGGGCTGCTGAACTACTTTCCCTTCAAGAATCAAACATCAGTGACCTACTCATGAGTGTAGAGATCAAAGATATCAGACAGTTCATCCACACTACACTGCACTGAACATGGCCTGAAATGAGAGTCTGGCAGAGGAAAAGTAACTTAGGTTTCTGCTGCTGGATCAAACTCATGAGCTTCCTCCAGATTTACGGCAGCATAACTACAAATGGAATGGGACTGTTACCTCTGGTTTCACAGACAGAGGAATGGTGTGGCAGGTACCAGGCCAGCTGCCACAGACCATACTTGTTAGGGAGGGCTCCTTTTCTTCATAAACCCTGTGAACCAATTTCACTAGTCAGAAAATAATTATATGGTTTTGCATACTTCAGAAGCCTGTGGAAAAATTATACGTTGGCTGTCAATTTAGAATTTCGTCTATTGTTTTACTTTATTTTGCTCAGAGTATAAAGCTATTACATGACTAAAATTAAATAAAACTGTTTCCTTGAGAGCTGTTAAAAATATTCTGATGTATTTGTCTTAGAGCTTCATTAATCCATTTCTAATTCATTCTGCAGGTTTACTCAACAGCTGGGCCTGATGTAAACTACAAATCTGGATAAAATTGAAGCTGCTATGCCACTAAATCAGTTTATTTTCAAAGACTTAACAAAAGTCTTCTGCTGCTTCAGGTCACAATGGCTTACAAGTGTTTTTACCTAGAGGGAAAAAAGTAGCTTTGCTGTAAACATAAGAACAAACAAAGACAAATACTAGAGGTTAAGAGTGAAATTAATTTAGATATCAAGCATAGAAAGTATTCTGTCTTATGATCTACACTTTTTTTACATTAGAGATCAGTTTACATTTTTAAGCTTCCATGTGCAGTATTGAAACAAATCTGGAACTACCACTTTATTGTTATTTATAGCATTGTAGCAGCTCTCACAACCTGCAGTTTTTCTTAAAAGAGACTGGATTTCAAAGAACAGTGAAAAGCAGCCGTAACTAAGTATTGTTTATGTCAAAGATGATTTACTGTAACAAGCACCAAGTCCTCTTTGTGTTTAAGCAAAAATATAATTAAGGAGCCTAGTTACATAACATCATCTAAATAAAAGGAAATGCTGCCTTCCCAGCATTTTTGGTGATTCCCAGCACTGCAGCACCCACCACAGAAAATCACCCTGGGCTCAGCACTCCGTGGTGTCTCAGGTGCAAGGGTTCAAATCATGAGTTAAGGTGGTTCATTCTGAATTGTATCCCTGCACCCTTCAGGCCTTGCTGTAGAATTCCTGTATGGCAGAGCTCCGTTCCAATTTAGGAAATGTTACACTAATTGAGTATGCAGGCACACGCTCTCCCCATCTCTGATTAATTAGCACCACTCTAGCTCTTCACATCAATCTTGTGAAAACCACTGTGACTGATCTTGTCTCACTTGGAGCTGAAAATTACTTTGCCAATAGTATAACATAATACTTTGGTATAAACAACAATGGAAAATGGGACTCTTTGGTGGCCTCAGGATCATTCCTTTCATACTGCACATCTCTCTGGTGCTTCTGAAGACAAAGGACAGGACTTTATTGCCAGCAGAAAAATGAAGATAGCACACTGGAAGCTCTGTATTTTTACAGCAGTGTGTCTGATCAGCAGCAATGTGTTTTTTGCAACCCCTATACCACTTCTAAGGTCACTTTTGTCTCCACACCCTTCCTTGTGATGAGGAAAAGGCCCATTTAGGAAAACACTCAGGAGCTTCAGGCATTCCAGAGCAACTCCTGGAGGATCACTGCTAAGGCTGAACACAGCCAGACTACACAGCATGACCCAGGGCCACTGTGCTGTTCTTCCCCTTCTTAAACCTGGGAAGAGACTTTCCCTCCCTTGCCCAGCAGCCATTTCGAAGGAACGCAAAGGAACAACATGAATTGCAAGATGTTTTTTTCTCACATTGTCTTTTCCTACTGACGAGTCAAACCGTTAAGCCAAGAAATGTCAGCAATCCGGAGATGAAGGCTGATGATTTCGGGGCAGAAGTGAAGTTTTCAGGCAGAATTTCCCTGCTGGACCAGGCTGCTTTCATCACGTGTATCTCAGCTCCCAGGCTCGCCCAGGGCTGCGCAGCTGGCTCCGTGCTCCCAGCCCCACTGTTTTACACGTTCTGCTTCCTCAGAGTTACCAGCCTGGATTTCACAGGCCATATTGTCTGCCTCTCCATTCACTCACCACTTTTAACCCAGGATTTACTAAGCTCCTCAAGCTTCACATTCCAGACAGAACTGCAGGGAAGGTTTTGCAGCAAATACCGTTTTTTCCTGAGAGCTGCAGCCTCCCAGCTGGGTGTCCTTCTATTAGAGGCTTGTGCTCCAACATACAAAACAAGTCAAGGGAACTGGCATCTACCCCTGTTCTTCCACCACTGTGTTTTAGCAAGGATTTCTGCCTGCCTCCCTGCATGGGGAGATGGGGCTGTGCAGCACAGCAGTCCTTGGGAAGCACAGCAGCCCTTGGGAAGCACAGCAGCCCTTGGGAAGCACAGCAGTCCTTGGGAAGCACAGCAGTCCTTGGGAAGCACAGCAGCCCTTGGGAAGCACAGCAGCCCTTGGGAAGCACAGCAGTCCTTGCTGGGTGACTCCTGTGCCTCCAAAACCTCTCCCTCCTCCCCTGAGTCCTGGTGGAAAGCTGCTCACGTTGAGGAGAGAGAGGATGTGCACTCTGCCCAAAGGGCTGCAAAAGCAAACAGAGCTCCCTCCCAAAGAGGCGTCAGGATCTCACTGAGGTTTGTCACTGAGATCCTATTTCTGCTTGTTTTGGCTGCTTCCCTTGCCCAGTGCTCCAAGAAAAAGCCCCACCTTCCATTTATAGCTGTAGAAACTGGGTGAGAAACAGATCTGCCACTGAGTTGAAACTGAAAAGATTTTAAAACCAGCCATTTCCAGAAGGTTTACAAAGGCTGAGATTTTGAAAGTGTCCCGAGGGAAGCAAAGAACCTCTCTGAAATTAATGGGAATTAAATGTCCAAAACCCACAGGCAATTCTGAAAATCCTATCAAAGTATCTAATACTTCTATCTGTCAAAGGCACTAACATTTAAAACAAAAGTGGCTTTATCACCAGCTAAGAATCAGTTTTCAAGTGAAAGAATTGCAAAATATTAAACCAATTAGTCTGTTTGACAACTTGACATGATTCTTCCCAGATGATGAGAAAGCTGCAGCATGGCAGGAAATAGTAACATCATGACATAAAATAAGAGGTAATTTCCAAGAACTCTCAGAAATCTATAGGTCAGAGCTCAGACCTATACATGAAGAAACAAACATTTCTTTGCATTTGGTGAGTATAATGTGGGTATTGACTACCTAAGCATAAGATTTATGATCCTTTTAACTATCTGTTAACCTGCTTTGAAGTGCTCAGGGTTTATAAATTCCTGATAGCTAATCAGGATAGCTTTGTCACCTAAACCAAAGGTCTTGTATATGCAATATGGATATTTGAACCTAGAATGTACTAACCTTTTCCAGAGCATTTTCTCATATTACTAGCTCCAGCAGATTACTCATTCGAGGCAGGGATACTTGTTCAGCTTGTGTAAGACAAAGCCATGCCAATGTGAATGGTAAAGGAAATTTAAATTTAAGCTTCATTTTACGTGGGGGAAAAAAAACCCATCACATTTGAATGCTATAAAAGGTCACATCAGTAAACAACAGGGATTCAGAGACACAAGTGCTAAATGTTCCCTATGCAATGCTAAAAGAAAAGGAAAAATGGTGACATTAAGAAATACATTTCCTGCTACTTCAGACAGTATGGTTAAATTCAACTTCAATTCCTTATTTGACCTATGAAATTAAGCTATGTGCCTCCAAACTCATACACACACGTTTTCATACAGTAAAGGTTTATATGAAAATGCCCCATTTGGTGTTAGGAGTGACTTGTCTTCAGTTGGTTTCATGGGGACATGAAACAGGGTCATCATCAGCCCAGCTCACCAATGAGGAAATGCCAAAGCAGCGTTTTACCACAATTCCCCAGACCTCTATTTTCGACTACTCTGACATTGTAAGAAAGAAGATTCAATTAAACAGATTCTTTAGGCTTACTCATCCAGCATTTTATGAACCATCTCACCTCTTATCAGGCTAAACCAGATATTTATTATAACAATAAGAGATTTCATACTAATGTTTCACATTCACTGAAGCTAGAGATATTAAACAAGATCATTTACTGCTGTCTGCTGCCATTTAAAAAACTGCATTCAGAAAATGTGAAGCCTTCAAAGGTAAATTTGGATTAATATCAATGGATTTTGCCAACTTCTCCCAGTCCTTGACTCCTGTGCTTCCTTGAGGACACAGGGTCCCTTCCAGTTGATGTGGAACAGGGCTCAGATGCTCAGAGATAGGAATGGTTCTGCCTCACTCCATGCTCTGATGCTCTCATCCAACCCAGCCCACAAGCAGCTTCTAAACAGCACCTGAATTTTCAAGACATTCAGGTATAATAAAGCAGAGTAGACTGCTGGATTTCTTGATAATCCCTCATCACCTGGATCAACCTGGAGGGCTCAGTCCAGGACCCATCCCACCTGCTCTGGAGGGTTTAAAACACAGCCATTGCTCCCCCTTCCCTGCACCAAAGGGGGTCCCACAGCCTTCAGCTCAGGCACTGGCTGTCACTGCTTTGTCCCTGCATAGGGGAGTCACAAGGAAAGTTTTGGGCACTCCCTTCACAGCTCCTGAAAATGAACCAGTGGCTGCACACAGAGACCTACCCCAAGGCTGGCCTGCCAGCAGCTGCTGAACTTAAGCACAAGGCATGTGTCCCCACTGCACAAAGGGTTAAAAACCCCCCAGTTTAGCCAGCAAGCAAAAACCAACACAGCAGACTTTCCTCTACGTTTAGCCAGCAGCCATCCCCAGGCACTAACACAGTACAACCAGGCACAGGAGAAACATGTAAAAAAATACAAATTAAACTAAAATCTAACTCCTCCAAGTAGGGAATGAATAGCTACACTAAATTTAATAAAGAATTTCTTTGTCTTCCCTTCTTTAGAGAAGACTATACAATGGGCCAGATGATGAGAAGGCCAGATGGCTGGATCTTGTGGAATTTGGGAAACAAGATATGGTAGAAGCACACAGAGTGAAGAGCAATAGTATTTTAAAACCATTTTGCTGCCGAAGACACATTTTAACATATTAAAAGCATATGCCTTTCCTTCCTAAAACAGTACCAGTTGCTAGGCCCCTGAATATAAATCATGCTATCCAGTTTTAAGTACTAGCTTGGCATCTATTACTATAACATAGCAAGTATCATGCAATAAGAAGACACTATTTCCATGTAAACCAATGTTACATTTATTTTCCTTCTGCTAAATCTACTTTTCTCCAATCAAACAAATCCCATACTATCATTTGCCCATTGTACCCTGGTCCCTAGCAGTGCTCCTGTTGGCATTGCAGTTACCCATAGGGAACATCACATTCTTTTTTCCTCTGGCTGCTCAGCCATAGCTCTGCAAACAGGCTGATGTAGGAAGAATGTTCTTCACCAAAGCCAGTTTCAGGTTAAAAATAAGCTGCACTTCAGTCCCAAAACACAGAACAAGTTTACAGTGGCATTAGCTATGTATTTAGTAACAAAGAGATGGCGCTTTCTACATTGACACTTGAAATTAAGTACAAGTTTCTTCCATGGGAAACGTTCTGGGTCAGGCTGCCTGTGTGGGAGTGCAAGGTCACCACCAGCAGCATTTCACAGCTCCCAGTGTGCACTAAAGGAATCATGACAGAGGTGGATCAAACACTGTCCCTGCTCCCCACAGCCCCACGCTCCAGCCGCTGCCCCAAGGAGAGGGAGCCTGCTCCAGGAACAAAGGGCACTTCTGCAGACAGAGCAGGGTTTAAAGCTGTGTCCAGAGACAACAAGCGTGGCTGGGGAGGAGGCTGGGGGAGAAAGGTGGGGCAGCACACAGGGGTTCTGCTTTGCAGGGAGATCTGCACAGCAGGGTACAGGAAAGAGCACACTTGGCTGCCCAGTGCATAAATTGCTTTGGTGGCTCCTGAAGTGCTTAAAGCGTGGAAGTGTCCTCAGACAGCAATGCAAATTACACTGGTATGTGAGGGCTGTCCCACTGTGGCAATTGCAGGGGAAATTCATGTTCAAAGCCTCTCTCTGAGCTAGTGAGCAGTGAAACGAATCTCACCCTTGCAGGGAATGGAAAGGGGAAAGCAGGCACTTATCTGGCTAAGAGGGTAATTCCACAGCACAGGAAACATAACGCAGATGTGGTAGCTTGGCATTAATATTATTAATGTACTGTGGCCTACATGGCTCCATTAGCACTGGGCTTCCGTGGGCCAGACGCTCCCCAAGCACGCAAGAGGAAAGCTCTGGTACAGCAGTGAGCTCTGCAGAAGGGAGTGCCATGCAAGGCATCACTCCTTCACTCAGTGCTGCTGTCTTTCAGAAGGCAACAAATGAATGATGACTTCAGAAAGCATCTAAAACCCAAAGCAAAAACAGCTTCTCTTTTTCAAAGGCTCTCCCTTCCCCATTTACAGAGAGTATTTTCTTCCCCCTTCTGCAGAAATGCCACATTATAAATCCATGGCAGTAAGACACGTCTGGCCATCCGGGAAGGTGCCCAGCCAGCAGAGCAGCTCAACCAACACATATTCCAACCCCTTATTTTTCATTCTTAACTTAACCATCACATACTTTCCAATGCCAGAGAGCATTTACTGCCAGAAAGCTATTTTCTGCTTTGCACTCATTGTTCAAATAAACAAGAGAAAAAAAGGAAAGGAGGTTAGCATTAAGTTCTGAAAATCCAGAAATCTGAAAAAAAAATTATTTGCTCTTTTTAAAAACATGCATATCTGAACATCATATAAGATGTTTTAATGGTGGTGGTGCTGGCATGTTTAATTTTCTTTTTTAAACTAACAGAAAGCAGGAACTGTCCTTGATGAATCACCCATGGAATATGATGAACCAAGAACATGCTGGAGGCGAAGCTTCCCCCAGAACTGGTTCTTAGTAAGAACTTTCTGGATGCCTTGGGCCCATATAGCTAACAGTCTCAGTTTAATAAAACAAAACAATTTCTTCTAAATCTGAAATCCTGAAAATTTTCAGTAACAGCACTTTTATCTTCAAATCATCCTCTGCATGTCTTGCAATCTTGACCTCATGCTTCATCATTGCGATTAAAATTGCCAAACTGGCAGATACTGGGAATTTGGTCAAGTGCTGAATCACATTATTCTACTATAGGACTATGAAAAAGGTGTCACAAAATTATTTAGCATCCTGTTGGGGCAAAGATGGAATTTTTAGCCTCTGTCCCTGTCTAGTCATCCATAGTTCTGAAGACCCAGAACAGCAAGAATAAATACAAGATGCTCTACCCTTGCAGTGCCATGTGGATGTCCCCATGTATCAGTGTGCCCTACATGTACTTAGTACTTACTGTTCCTCAAACTAAAGGGTTTACAAATTAGGTAGGCATTTATATCCTTTCCCAGACCACACTGCATGATTCCACATACAAAAATGCCTTGATATTTTGTAAAGCTGTGGTCATATTTAGTTTGTAAAGTTGTGGTTATGTTCAGTTTGCATTCCTGAAATAGTTTTATGATCTACACTCATCAGCAGATACAAAACGAAAAGATTCGTGAGAAAGTTCAAAACATTTTTGTGCAGCACAACTAAATATTTGTCCCTTTAATTCCATCACTTCTTTCCTTAAGGGCCCAGACAATCATCTCTAGCTGAAGATCTGGCCTTCTTTTAACCTATGCTTAAATCCATTATTCTCAACACTGACTTAACACTGGGTCTACTCTCAGGCCCATTCCTTTAAACGTTTTTACATGAGGAGTTGATGTCTTTGCTTTTCTTTGTTACAAAAAAACTTTCTAGTTCAAATACCATAAATTCAATAGCAAACTTTAAGTGGCACAATGCACTGAACTAATTCACATAAAAAAGGGAAAAGGATAAAATAACTTATACATTACTATCATCACCTCAAACCATTAATTGTGGTAAGTAATTTAAAACAGGAAGGTTATCTGTCTCCACCTTGAAGAAATTTAGGACAATCCATGCTTTCCTGTTAAAAAGGGTGTTGTCCAAAACTGCTCAACAGAAGTCTGCAAAAATAATCTTTCTCCTTCTATTTGAAAAGCAGTGCTTGGAGCTTTTCCCATTAGAAAAGGAAATGGGCTTGTCTGAAGTGCAAAACCTTCGTATTCTTCAAAGAATACAAACAACCAAACAACCTAAACCTTTTCTGGGGGAGTTGAGGGAAGAGAAGGGAAGAGCTTATAATGTGGGATGACTGGATTTTTATCTTGATGCCATAAGGAGACTCAAATACGCAGTCTGACTAATAATTGTTTAACTTAGCCTCACTAAAGTAATTAGTTTAATATATAAAACAGTTAGATGACAAAGAGACAGGAATGTTCTGGTTTTAATACAACAATGAAATGAAACTTTCCCAAATAACTCCTAATCTTTACAGATAAATCTGCTATCTAGGTTTACACTAGCAGAATACAAAATGGTTTCCTGAGATATTCTAGACAGTAACTATGTGTTATAAAGGAGCTGCTAGACAAGAGCCATTTTTTATTTTAAATTACCTCAGCCAGTCACCTCTCTGCATTCTGAGGTTTCTCTTGTTGCTATTTGTTCCCTGTTTTTTAATGCCCTGGGTGGTTTTCATCATCCTGGTGCTGCTCTTCAGAAACAGAGGATGCTGCAGCCAGGAATGGAAGATGACCCCAAGTTGGGAAAGGGGCCAGCACCCAGAATGTCCTAGAGAAATCTGCTGCTCAACAAAAGGCTGGGTGTGTCTGCATGGGTGTCTGAGACAGAGGGTGGGTGACACAGTCCTGACTTCCACAGCAGCAGGCAGAGCTGAGGCTACACAGGGTACAGAGACTCCTGACACACATCAGATTTCTCCTGAGCTCTTCCCCCCAGCTCACACATCCCTCTTTGCTAAGAATAAATGTACTTATTTTCTGACAGCCAACCTTTCAGCCAAAGGGAACCCCAACACATTCCCGCCACTACACAGGAGAGATCATATCTTCTGTAATTAAAAAAAAAATACATAAATATAACAGGAAAATCTTACCAGAAGGAGACTACCTCACCTCTGTTGAGTGTAAAACGACTAAAAGAAAAGCTAATGAGTGCCCAGGAAGAGGGCCAGCCATAGCTGAGAAGTATAATCTGGAACGTGGAATCAGGGGTGCTTTAGCTGCCAAACACATGCCACGAGCTGTTCCAGTGACTGACTGTCTGCTGCTCTCCAGGAGCCAGCTAGAGAAGGCAGTCAGGTCCCTGCAAGCATCCTTCCAGTTCTGACCTAGGGACTGCAAAGCAAAGGGATTACTCCATTTGCATGGAGATTGTGCTTGAGGCAGCTAGGAAAAACTGCAGCAATGAAATTCTAATCTGCCAACGTATTTAGAGCTGAAACACGGCTTGCAAATAAGAATTCCAAAACATTTTAAAAGAGTCCTGCAAACAAGGACGATTTCACACATTTCATATGATTTCATAAAGACAGAGCACCATAAAAAATGAATCATAAAACTGGTGACAAAGACAACTGATTAGCTCATCATCTTCATTGCCTGCCATGGCAAAATTTTTCTCCAGAGTGTATTTAAAAGCACATTCTAGATCTTAACAAAATTAGTTAACCCTACAACTGTGTGCGATGGAGCAAGAATAAGTGGCTTCTTGCACTGAAATGGTCTAAAAATCAAGAAAGCAAGAATGCAAAAAATTAAGATCTTTCTTGCCATGGATCTCTTTTTGCTATAAAATCCCAAAATGCACAGTTCTGGGGTACTGCAGCTGCCAGAAAGTCTGTTCAGGTTGCAGAGCCAGCCCATTTCACAAGGTTATGAGAAGCATGACAGAGGACACTGAAACAGCAAAAGACTTTAAAGGACTCCAGTGAATGGGAAGTCTAAAATTTTTAGAGAGCAATATATTGATAATTATTTGGTTTAATCAACTGATCTGACTTCTGCACTTAACTTTAACCTCTTACTCCTACTACTCACCAAAAGAGCTCTTTAAACAACCTATAAAAATCCCTGCATTGTGTAGTGGTTTTTCCTGACCCCCTGGCCCACAGACATTACAGGTTACAAGTCCACCTCTTCCACCCTTTGTATGTCACTGTCTTCTTTTTGAGAATGACACAAGGATCTAACACTTGGTGTATTTAATCACTTCACCAGCAAGCATCTTACTGAGGCTCCTTGATTTGTTTCAACCTCCTCTGCACTGCTGTGCAAGAAAGCCTTACCTGAACAAATGGACTGAACAAGGTGTGTGCTCACAAGGGTGATGCAGGGCAGGTCTCCCCACCTTGCCCTCCAAAGACATCCCTGGGCAGGACCTTTGAGACATCCTGCTCAAAGACATCCTTTGAGCAGGACCAGAAGGTCAGTGAAACACAGTCTGTACTCCGTGGCTCCTTCCTTGGGCAAAAGCTGTAAAGGAAAGGGCCAGGTTCTGTCTGATTCCAAGTCAATGGCAGTGCAACTGCTTCACTGAGAGAGAAAAACCCACAGTGTCAGATCTCTTCTCCTTGGTACATATTTGACAGCGCTCTTGTACATCTTTATTGAGTTTGCACCAGGCACAGAAATTATTTGGAGTACCCTGAAAATCCTGTAAACAAACTAGTTCTAAGATTTTGGCTTTTGTTGTGACAAAGCAAAGCCAGAAGACAGGCAGCTAAAATAAGTTAAAGGTATTTTAAAAAGAGGTATGTCTGGGATATTTCTGTTGTCAACTTTCATTTAAATCCCTAGACACTGTTAAATGGCAGGCATTCCAGTATGTGAAAACTACATACAGGATATGAATGTTTTTCCTAAGCATGTAAGGGGTTCACACTCTCTTTCTTAAAAAGAACATTCTTGCTGTCTTTGATGTTGTAAATCTTATTATGTAAAACAGACTGTTGTGTAAAATAAATGATGGCACATGATCCTGCAAGAAGCTTAGTACCCATAGGTTATTTTAAAGCCAACAGGAGGAAAGGGCACTCGGAATCAAGCAAATTTCTACTGTGAACTTGTGCTAGACAGTTGCTGAATGAAAAACCTCCTGAGAGAATGAAATTTAATGTTAACACAACTTGCCCAAATCATAAGTTGGCATTCTTGAGAGAAAGCAGGAAAAAATGCACAGATCTTTCAATTGCTCAGGAAAGGGCTGAGCTCTGAGGAAGACTGTTCCTCTTCAAAACCAATGCAGTAAGAAACTAGCTCACCATCAGTACTGTAATCCTTAGAGACCCAAGGAGAAGACAGGATCTCACAAACAAGGGAAACATGTGAAGTCATTTTCATGAGGGCTCACAAGGTGATTTTATTCACCAATATCAGCAGCTGTGTGATGACTGAAATGAAAACTCTAACTCCAGAACCATGGATGCCAGTGGCAAAACTTCCACTGGTGTAAGGAGGACCAGGTTTAAGGAGAATGCTGTGGACACTGATGGACTGATTTCTCTCTCAACTGATGCTGAGCTTGGAAGACAAGCTGTTGCATGACAGTCTTGCCTCAAACATGCTCCTCCTGCTCTCCTCAGTCAGGGATTTTCAGTGGCATAATAGTAGCTAATCCTCTATGTTGTGCCAAACATTTCTCCTCTGTAGAGTCTACAAAGAGGCACAATTAGAACAAGTTGCTCTATTAAGAACTGGAGTAGAGCCATCAATTCATTTTTACTGTCCTCACAGGGCCAGCACTGATAATGGCTGTCCCCCTTCTGCTGCAGTTGGCCCAATGTGGGAAGATGACTTGAACAACCTACCAAACTGTCCATCTTTTTCTCTTTCCTCTAACAGGACCCCAGACACTTTCTGAAAGGATAAATACTGTGAATCTTCACCTTTCAATCTGGGCCACAGCAGGAGATCACGACCCTGCCACAAGCAGTGAACTGGTATTTACCCTGCTCCATGGAAACAACTTATGCCAAGAAGATATTTATTTTTAGCTGGTCACTTGGCATAAAAATGGCCACATCATGTTTATTTGCATTTTTAGCTTAATTACCTCTACCCTCCTGTTATACTTGAGGGAGTTCTAATAAGATGTTAAGAGAAAAGCAGTTCCCTACATACATTGCCTCAGGTTAGTTCAATGCCCCATTAGCCCATCTAATGTCTTCTCATCTGAAAGCTGTGTGTGGGCGTCCTGAAGTCCATGTAAAGAAAAGTACAGAGGCTGAGGGAATAGAACTCATCTTCCTGGACCTTATGTATTCAGTCAGGCATTTTTAGCTAGCAATAATATTGTTGATTCGAGTTAAAACCTCACCCCAATTAAAATATTAATAGATACCACCTACTCAGAAAGATAAAGAATTTTTTTAATTGTAGTTGATTTAGAGAAAAGTAGAAAACCAAAACATAAGACATTACTTATCTAAGGAGACTACCTTTTTCCATGGTGTTTTTACTAGGTGGTAGACATTATCATTTTGTTATTTGAATTCTTACATAGCGACTTCATTGCACTGCTGTCAGATACAACAAAGGTACTTTTTTTTTTTCCCTCTGCTTTCAGTAATGGAATCCTTTCTGGTTCTACTGTGGTAACAGATCCCATTCAATGGTGCTTAGGACAAGACTAAGCTGCTTATAACTGATATTTCCCACAGAGAACCACAGCAGGAACTGACTTTGTTCCTCATCTATTCTCCTGGCTCTGTGAAATAACTAGCCATCCCCACCACCTTCTCTCATTTCACTGTACAGACCAAGTGGGAATAGCAAAAAACACGACATGTTTAATGTTCACTGTCTATTGTTCAGTAAGGAATAACTGAACTCGAGCTCAGCTCAGGGAAGAGTGAGGAGGAGGAGGAGGAGGTTCTTTGATCTGCAGCAGGCAGAGGATGAACATCCTCACTCCCAACCACCAGAGTAGCAAGTTCAGAGCTGTGCTGTCCTTCTGCAAGGCTTGGGATGTCACTGCACTGTCCCTCAGCTTGATGCAGGAGGAAATGGCCAGCTGGGACAGCAGCCCAGTGCTCTGGTTCGTGCCTTGGCTTGTGCACACAGCATGAGCCCCTGCTGCCAGCAGAGCCTGCACACCAGGGAGCAGCCCAGGACCAGCCCTGCTCCTCCTGCAGCGCTGGGGCAGCTCTGCAGCCTCCAGGAGAGCAGAAGGGCTGCCATGCCTCCAGCTGCCATCTCCACTCTCAGGGAGGCTATCTGGGCAATAGTCCACAAGCCAGAACAGTGAGAGCTGTGGTTTCCACCCTCTGCAATCACTCCAAAACTTCCACTCTGCCACCCGGCTGTGACAGAAGAATGTGGCAGGGAGCAGGGGGCAACTTTCTGAGAAGATCCAGTGGTGTGTATGTTCTCTGCATTCTGACAAGGGTGGTAACACCACCCTGCCTCCTAAATTATACAACGTGAATGTAAGTTCATTTCCTTATTTAAAAGCTCCATTGATTTCAAGCTATTTTAAAAATAATTATGATCAAGAGTGTGAAAATACAGTTCTAAATCTACTGAGGTGCTTGCCCTGCTTGTAATGTACATGTCTTTCCAAAGAATTCAGTATTTACTAAGATATTACAAAGAGAAAAAAAAAACAACAAAACCAAGCGGGAATGTGGCAGCCCCATGTTCTCTAATTCCTTTGAAACAAACTTACTTACATATTTAAGCATTACTTGTAGGACAACCCAATTCATCCACATAAAACACTTATTAACTGCTGTTAAGTCAACAAATTTATAGATTACCAGTTCATTACTTATGCCAGTAGGAGAAAAATAACAATCAAGATGCATTTAACAATCAAGATACATTATTCAAAGTATAATTGCACACATAGGGTGTGACCTTCACAATAAGAGGCACCTCTAGCACTAAGTGGTTTGGGTGTGAACAGGCAACAGAATCACTAAACCCCAAACATTCCAATAAGCCAAACCACCACCAGCATGGCTCCCTCCTGGAAAATAAGTATTTTTCCTGTTATAATTACTTATGGGGAAAGAAATAAAGCACTTATTCCAATCATACTGAGATTTGAAAATAAATTTTTCATCTTTATCACTCCAAATTACCTCTCCATCCTCCCACACCCTCAAATCCATCAATATAATGCTTTATGTTCTCCCACAAATCTTGCATGTTACATTCTCCTGAGTAATTTCTGATGGAATCTAAAAAGCATGTAGAATATTTTGCTTCATGCAAACCATCTCACATACCCTGAGTAATGTTTTGATAAACTGCAATATGCACAACATTTCCAAGAGAAAACCTAGTAATGCCAATATATTCCTGTTTCTTCTTGATTCCCTATTTCTTTTGACTCACAATTAAATGGAGTGGTGTAATATGACAAACACTTCCTAGACATCAGTTCAAAATGTCATTGAACTGTTTTGCAGTGGTTTTGAAAACACAAACATAGCAATGCTGAAAACAGAGACTAGTAACATTATCCAATGCTTTTACTGAAAAACAAGGCAAAAATTACTTTCAAGTAACAGTTACTCAAAGGAAAAGTAAGATGAACATTTAAAATACACCCCAAAAAACAAACAATTTAAAGTTTCTCTTTCTTATCTAGCTTTCCTGGACATTTCTGCAGTAATACAATTTAACGTTAAATATCAGAAATGGAAAATAATCAGGATTTTTTTGACAAATGAATTAAAGAGGGCTCACTGGTAGATGGGACCAAAATTCAGGTGGGCACATTATAATACTATGATTTTCTGCAATATGTAGCACAGGTTAGCTCTAAGTATAGTACAAAAATCATCAGTTTAAATGGATGAATATAAAGCAGCAGACATGTTGAGATTGGCAGAAATACACATAAATGTAATGAGAGCCAAGATCTCCCTGTTTAGTTTTTGGGAGCTGGTCAGATATTTATGCTAATACAGAACAACCTTGGGTATGTGAATGTCACAGAGACACAGGATGTGTGGAGAGTTGAGGTTTTGGATAACCGAGGTAATTTTCAGAGTAATTAACCAATGTCAGGGGACATGACCATGTTCCAAATAACAGGGAAGGTTAAATAATCAAATGCTGCTGCCTTACCACTTATCTTTCTGAATACTGTAAAGGTTTTTATTGAAAACCTTTTTACTGAAAAGGAGTTCAAGATCAAATGAGAAGAGAGACCATTAATTTCACATGTGAAAAGCACTGCTGCAAGGTATTTTGTGCCAAACCACATAGTGCTCATCTGCCAGGCAACAGAAAAGTGGTTTGTACCTTGAAAAGTGAATTCCTTCCTCTGAAGAATTTACCATGCACGTCCTCCTTCCAGCAGCAGGAGCTACAGGAGCCCCTACCCAGCTCTCCAAACCCCAGAACAAGGTCCAGGGGGAAGAGCCCACCCAGCTTTCCTTGGCATCTCCAAAACCAAGGCTCCCTGTGTCACCTCCAGTGCTGAATTTCCTAGTCTCAGCCTCATAATGTCCTTCAGAAACACCCTGCAGAGTCTGGAATTTGCTGGATCATGGCTGTAAATGTTATTTAGAATAACAAAAGCTGATCAGGAACAAGCTTGGTGATAGAGCTTTGCCAATAGGCAGGTAGAATAAAGTTAGTATCTGCTCCAACCATACAGAGATTCTGCCCAGACCAAACATGATGCTGCACCTGCAAGCCTGGCCTCGAGGCCAAAATTCTGTGTCTCTCTGCCATCCAATGGTCGGTGTTAAAAGAAGTGTGAGTGACTCCTGGGCCATGTTCCTACCCTGGGGAAGATATTCCCAACCATGGCTTTACACATGGGAATGTATTCTGTATTCTTCAGCTCACATCACAGGGTGAGTGCTGCATCTTCCATCTCTCTCCACTTTTCAGTGTTCTCTTGTTCAGTATTCCTGAAACATTTGCAGTAATAGCAGCAGAACACCATTGTACCTGTTTTATAAGGCAATAATCCACTTCCCTCCTTGAGATAAACTACAAGGGGGAACAAGAGCTGGGTTATTGGCTTGTAAAGCAGTGTGATGATAGTATTATTGTCTAAATTAATGTCATTTAACGCTTTATACCACAGTTGCAGAGGTCCCACCTCAAGCATTAATAATGCATTTTGCTTTTTAACATGCCACATGGGAAAAGACTGACTTCTGACATCCAAGGATTGCACCAGTAAAATATAACTAATTGGGACAATCTGCAAGAACAAAACAGGAGACCTTGATTGTTCCTAAGAAGGTGCAGTCACTTCACTCTTCCACCCCATCTTAACCCCTCCCCTGCCCTCCCAAACACAGTCTTTTCTGTTCCTTACATTATTAATTTCTGAACAGTATGAGGAGCTAAAAATGTAACTTCCTCATATACCTTTTCTGTGCTAAAATGTATATGCATTACCTCTCCTGAGTTACCTTCTTCTCATTCATATATTCTATCCCATTTATCAATGTAAGAAACTGAAGCTTTACAAAGGAATCACACAAAAAAAAATAATAATAAAATAAAATCAGGCCCTGCATTGCTAAGACACAGTAAACAAGTCCTTGGCTGATAAATTTGCGTATGACAATACTGGCAGTAATTTGATTCAAATTCCAGCAAAGTCAATTTTGAATTATAGCAGTCAGGGACACAAAGTAGCTGCTTTTCTTAGCTGTTAACCCCATAAAAGCTACTTTTTTGAACCATAACGTTAGTCCAACACATTTCCCTGGTGTTACAGCTTAAACCAGTGATCAGTATAAGTGAAGCATGATAAATAGCTACTGCACTACACCCCCACCAGCTGAAGTCTACACAGGTCTAGCTGTGGAAACAGAAAGGTCATTCATTACTCTGTGTGAACAAACAGACGGCACATTTGTGATAAATAATAGCTATTACAGAGCTACAATACACACTGAGCCTTTCTGCTCTGTGGCTGTGCATGACTTCCCCTGTGTTACTCTTTAAATATAATTATTTAAAATTGGCTTCTGTGATAAAGACCCCCCTACCTCTCTGCATTAAACCTATAAACTCAAGTATGGATATGTATGTGTGTGTGTGTGTGTGTGTATCTACCCACATATGTATTTTTAAAACCATTTGTTTGATTATGGCAAGCAGAGCACAAAGTAATTTGTCTCATCTACTAGAAAACAAACAGTATGCAAGTGTCATATTTGCTTTTGTTTTCACTTCTCTCATCGCTCACAATGTGGATCTCAGGATTGTAATAGAAACAGTAATTAGTCAGCCAACCTCTGGTCAGGACACTCCTAAGATGTCAGTTCTTAGTGATTGCTATAAAAATCATTTCAAACAAGCAAACAACATCCACATATGGTTTTCTTTCCCTCCCATCCCCTTCCAGAAAAGCAGAGCATACCAGTACAGTTTTCACTGGCTGTTTGATCTTTGAAATAAAATATAATTTCTGTTGGGTATGAAAGGCTTTACTGTTAGTTCAAACCTGGTTTGCAGGTGCTGAGTTGTTCTGACATGGGGAACAGACTGATTGTCCAAACTCTCACAACATGAACAACTGCAAAAGCCACACAAGACTGTGACTTCTCATCACACTGAGAAACATTCTACTTCCCAAGGGTTCCTAGCAAAATAAAGGGACTTTTGAGACTTGTTTGCAAAGTCACAGCCACAGAAAGTTAATATACTAAAATACATTCTCTCCTTATCAACCTGTGTGCAGCATCAAGCACAGGGAAGCATCTGCAGTGCCTTCTGCCTTCTCTCTCTTGCAGGGGCACAAAGAGGGACACTCCCCTGTCATTATACCAATTTAATTTGCAAATCTACTGACCTCTGAACACCTCACCTTGCGGAGCTTCTGCAACCTGTGCCACATCTGAGCCTTTTGTGGCAATGCAGGAGTCAAGGGGTTGGTGGGCAGGAACATTTTCAAACCATAGTACAAACCTGAAGGATGTTTTGAGCTGTTTGGGAGCAGATTGTTTTCTCTCACCAGCACACCTGGCTGCACGTGTCCAGTTTCACATCACTGCCTGTACTTCAGGCAGCACTGAGTGCTGCTCAGCCTGTGCTGGCTGCCAGCCCTGCTCTGCTCTTTGCTCAGGAGGAGCAGCTCCAGCCACACACACGGGAAATTAACTGGGCACCCCATGAATGCAAGGACATGAGCACTTGAGTGCATGAATCTGATCACAGGAAGAGAGCCCAAGCAGTGATGTGCTCCCATATTCAGCAGGAAATTAACTCTCTTGCATTTCCATCCCAGCTCCCTGCTGAATATGCAGCAGCAATTAACTTTTATAGAGGTGGGGAGGGAGGGGAAAAGGGTGAAAGTTCTGAACTTTCACCAAATTTGGACCATTAATCACAATCTGTAAATTCAGGTGAAGAGACCACAGAAGCAAATGATTGCCTGTAAATTTCAATTCTTCATTTACATGGCCCCCTTTTCTTTCAAGTCGTAACTCACAGCAACTGGAATGCAAACTATCAAATTAGCCCAATAGAGTATGTCATTGTGCAGCTTCAGAAACAAACAACAGCCAGCCAGGAAGCCTCCTGAAAGTCAGAGATATTCAACTGAGCACACTACACAGTGTGCTGGGATGAGTGTGGTGATTACGGGGAGTAATGACATGAATAGCAAAATGATACAGAGCATTTATTTCAACCATGGAAATCAAGGAAGCCTGCAGCAATTTAAATTTCAGGCTTTGCAGCTAAAGGCAAAGCAAGCTCTATAAAAAAATTCCTAACACAAAGAAAACTGGAGCTGCTTACTTTCTGATAGGTTTATATTTTTCTAGTTCTATGTGGAAATGATAAAGAAATTTGAAAAACAATGTACAGCTGCAAAGCCTTCTGGTAGCTATATAATTTTCTGTTTATATGCAGAACATACATATTAGATATACTGCTACAGCATCTCTGCATGTGTGTGTATGTACACAAGTGTACTAAACTGATTTGGTCTCATAAATATGTTTTGGGGTTTCTTTTAAGCAAAGCACATCTTTTTTGATGTGTAACTGGTAGAAATACTTTAAATTATATTTTTTCTCACAGGTTCCCTTCTGCATCTCTCTGAAAATGGTGCTGTAACATGAGGTTCAAAGGAACAAGAACATTTGCCCAAAATATGGGGGTTTCCAGCTCCATTTTCAGCCCTGAAAGCTGGACCTTACTGCCAAGAAGGAAGTGATTGCAAGATCCAACTTTAAAGCACCAGACTTTCAGGAGTCTGAGAGTCTATATCCAGTGTGATCCAGTGCTGCACAAAGGGATGGCTGCATTGGGAACAGCTTCTGTGGCAGCTTCCCAGGCCAGGCAGCAGCACAGATGCTGTCAGCACTCCCCCAGCTCCTGCCTGTGATGCTGAGAGCAGAATCAAACCACAGAACCCACCCAGTTCCACACTGGGCTGGGACCTCTCACCTGACACCTTTTCCCCAGCACATTTCTTTGAACATATCTATTTCTTTGTAAAAATGAATATATCAGAGTGACAAACTCATTACTTTCTACCCCAAAACAACCCCCCAAACCAGTAGACCCTGAGTAGGTGACAGGGAGGTACATTGAAAATTCTCCAATTGAAACTCTGATTCCTTCAATGAGAACTAAATTTCAGGAAGCTCTGTTTTTTTCACAAGATCTGCCTGCCTAGTCCAGGTACTAGTAGCAGGATGTTGCTTACTCCAGTTCAGATCCTGAGAAACCTGTCTCTGCATCCACTGGTATGAAAAGTCAAAATATAGCATTTTCTAGGACATATATATTACTGCAAGTAAGAGTGCAAATTACTTCTTGTTCTGGAAATGCTTCTCCCCTCCTGCCTTTCTTAAATCAAGCTGTACAAACATCAGGGGAAAAGCAACAAGCACGGGGGCTAAATTATTTTTGGTGTGACTGGTCAGCCAGAAAAGGTTTTACCTGTCAGGAGATTTGAAGATTCAAAAAAAAAAAAAAAAAAAAAAAAAAAAAAAAAAAAAAAAAGGAAAAAAAAAGGAAAAA
>VZTT01048199.1:49664-99146 GCA_013400855.1 Buphagus erythrorhynchus
AACAAAACCAAAAAACTTCTTAAGAGTGAAAAACTCCTCTCATTTAAGAGAAACAAATCTCCCCCTAATGGCACTCAGACAATGCAGAGCAGCTTTCAGGGTCTCTCACCTGAACTGTTTCCTTTCTTGTAAATGCCTGATTTATATTCCTTGTCTGGTTGGACCCTGGAAAGATTCCTTGGAGGCTACAGAGGATCCTCCTTTCACTTGCTTAAAAAATTATTTGCAGAAGTAATGAGAGACTGTTCTGAGAGTTTCCTTTTGGAAAGCTCTCAGAGGTGCAGTTTTGGGTCAGAGCTGCAGCCCTGATCCACACTCTGCAATCACACTGATTGCAGTAACTGCAGTAACCTCAGGCAGTAAGATGCAGGGTGCAGCCTGGACCTCAGGGTAGGGCTCTCATTTACATTAAGATAATTTTAAACCATTCCCAAAGGGCAAAGAGCATCGTAAATGGCTTCTGTGTGGGAGTAAATTACATGGGTACAAAAGACCAAACAATGCCAACAGCATGCATAGAAAGCAGCACACTTATGCAGAATTTGAAATTACTTTAACCTGTACCTTGCTTAAAATTCCTCTGAACAGGCCTCTTTTTTTCCCTCCAAAGTAACTGCAGACATACTCCTGCACAAGCCCTTTTTAATGAGTGTATTTACTTGGTTTTCAGATCTTTGCTAAAAGAGAGAAGTTGAAACACCCATACTGATTTTGATGATTTTTCTGGATCAAAAGAATAGTGTTCTAGAAAACTTCAGTTCAATCATCTTTCAGGATATTGCTGGGCAGCACAGCCAGAGGATGTTTATAGACTCCAAATTGCTAATTTTCATACCCTATTTCTACACACTCAGAGTCTTGCAAAGTTTCTGAGCTTTCACACTTTTTTTACAAATCCGTGTTTTCAAGAGCTTGAACATCTTGGTCACATTCTGCTTTAAAATAAACTGTTAAACACGAATCCTAATTGAATTACATTTATTCATTTACGTCAGTTTTTAGCTCTTAACATAGACAAAGCTGAGAGGACTGATGCCTTCGTGTCCCAGTGCAGAGAAATCCTTCCAAATATGTGCTTTGACTTAGCAACCCCCTTAGTTCAATGGGATTTACAATCACCACAAATACTCTTTTATTCACACCGTTGAGGGTGAGCCAATTTATGTACTTGACAAGCCACGGCCAGAATGCCCAGGTGAGGCACAGATAATACACTGGGATTAGGTTCTGGGCTATTACTCTGATCTGAATGACACAGTCACAGCAACACAAGCATACAGTGGAGAAATTAACAGAGATACACGAAAAAATCCTGGGTGAAGGTGCATGCCATGAAATTTAAGTGGGTTAGGTTTGCTTATTCCAAAATCCTTTCATTCAACAATCAAATCCTGGAAGAAAGAAGCTTTTTTGTTTGCCATTAGTGGGGCTGGTTTGTTTTAGGAGTAAAATAAATTACACTGAAGAACAGTGCTGGACCACAAGTTGGCATAACACCAGCTTTTAATGGTACTCTGAATGGCTCACACACTTTCCTTTCAGCCCAAGTCTCTTGATACTCCTTTGGAGTTTGTTCACAGATTTCTTTCCTTTTTTTTTTCCCCTTTTCTTTTTTTTCTTCTTAAAAGAGGCCTGAGGATTTAAAAAGTTTGCTATCTGAGTCATCTCTACATGATTTGGGTGAGTGAGCCTTTCATTTCCAGTCCTTTTTAGAAATAAAAACTACCTAACAGAACCAGGTTGAATCTGGAGTGGAATTTGCTGTTTGATGAAGTAAGGTGCAGAAGTATGGTCTGCTGGTTAGAGCATGGGCTGGGAGACAGGACTGCAAAACTCAATTCCCAGCCTTGCCAAGGACTCACTAAACCTGATTCTACAAAGCACTTGCAAATGCTCAGCCCTGTGGATAAAAATTATTGCACTCCCTGAAGAACCTCACCAGCTCCAAGCCTGGATGATCTGTATTTGATTTAACTTCTCTGTACCTCAACCTGTGGTGTATGCAGTAATTCATTTAATCTGTAATACAATTTGAGATCCCTGAATAAATATGCGATCCCCATAAATATTAATACTTTATTATTAAGTAAGTGCTTCCTGCTTGTAACTGACCTAGTAAGTTCTGAAATATCTGCTGCTGACATCAGTGAGGAAATTTTTAAATTTATATGAAAACCTGTTAGCAAGTTCAAAAGGCATGAAAAATCCACCACTTTGCTCCTTTTACAGCAGATTTTCCTAAACTGGTGCAAACTCCTGAAACATCCATTTTCCATGCTGCACTTTCTCTCAAGCACTTTCAAACATAATTCTAAAAACCCAAGGCATGGGAACAGTTCTGGCCCTACAGACCAGTGATGAGTCTGATGAACAGCAAATGTGTTGTGGCTCCTTGCTCTGTCCAGCACCCTGTGATGTCCCAGGAATAAAAGGGCAGATGAAAAGCACTGACAGCAGCTTTCATTCCCCTCACTTCACACAGTTTCCAGAGCAGCACAGCACACTGGAGCAGCAGCTGGAGGGTTGCTGGACACGTAACTGCACTTCATAAAACAGCATCTGACCTCCTGCACTCCTTGCACTCCAATACTCTTAATGAGCTGCAGCCTGGGAATGGCTGGAGATTCCTAAAATAGCCAGTTAATGAAGACTGACGTGCACCAAACTGTGACAGCAAGGGGAGCAATGGATGTGGCAGCCAGCTTGGGATTAATGCAGCACACATGGCCAGGGCTGCTGCCAGAGCTCCAAAGCTCTTCCTGAGCTGTAAGGCCTCCATAAAACTAAAACAAACAAATACAAACCCCCTCCCACGATGAAGTTTATTTCCTAAGATACTTTTGTGACATTAACAGTTCATGTCTAATTACTCAGTGAGTACAATTAAATCACTTACAGCATCCATGTGTTTACATAACAGCCACTCTCAAAGCATGTTTATTGCCAGAGGTACCCAAGAACCTTTATCTCAGTGTCTCTTACAAGAGGCAAGATTTAAACAGTACCAGCGTGATCCTCAATCATAAAGGCAAAAGTAAATAAATAAATGAAAAATTTTACAAAAAATAAAAATCAAGGGTCATACAGACATATGCTGCTCAAAACTTCCTACTGAGATTATTACAATTCAAGACATGATAGTGCATAAAAAGAAATACACAGTTTTGAAGTACTGCAGCTGCAAAGTGTGTTAGTTACAGGCACAGTAGATGAGAGAAAAAGACCTCTGTTATTAATCAGAATTCATATCTAAGAAACAGTGGTTGTTAAGTAACTCCCCTGAATCCTAATCACAACCAGGAGGGTACCAATTATCCTGACTCTGTTACTATTCATTAATATCACGCTGAAATCTTATTTGTTTCTACAAGCTGGGGTGGGAGATGAAGGAAATCAACTTTGAGGGGATTGCTCTTCTGTTTTTTTTGAAGTGCATCTGTACCTGAACCAGCTGAACCCAGAGAGACAAGGCAGTCAGGATACAAACAAGAACCCACATTTGACTAATTGGAAGGTCAGGTAAACAAAGTTCCATTATCATAACGAGAAGAGATGTTCTTCCTGGCAGTCTCACTATTAGTTTTATGCATCTCTTGCCCTGACAACAAATGAAACCTCTGCTGAAATACAAGAAATACTATTATGCCATTCCCTTCATATTACTTTCTGAAAGGCTTTGCCCTCTCCAAGATTGACCTAATGCTTAATTAAAGTTACACAGAGAAGCAGAGAAAGATCTAAAGCTCCAAGGCAGCAATGACTAGAAACTGTTCGATCTGATTTTCTGTATAATGATATTCTCTTATCAGCACAAGCAAAACAACAACNGTGGGGAAGGCGTTTTAGTTTTGCCTTTAAGCCTCTGCCATTTTGGAAAGTACCCAAAGTATAATTCTGCTTCCCTTGATTGACAAAGCCTGCTATACCTTTAATTAAATCTGTGACTGTATGCCACCTTTTCAGTAAGAATAAGGAATTAAAAATTGATTTTTCTAGAGGAAGAACCCGTTCTCCTTACTGACAAACAGTATAATTTTTTTATAAATATATACACATATATATATATATATATATAGCATGATTAGCTGAGATCATGTGTATGGCATTTCCAGAATAAAACTAATCAGTATTACATGCACTCCATCACTACTCTATTTGCATTTTCTCCTGGAAGGCTTCCAAAGAAAGACAAAAATGTGCTTAGAAAGAGGCAAAATGGTCTGAATGTCTACCCCTGAGCAGGGCATCTAGCAGAAAACCACACAGNTGAGCTGTAATAATGGTCAAAATGTGTTAACACCTTGTGGGGAAGGCGTTTTAGTTTTGCCTTTAAGCCTCTGCCATTTTGGAAAGTACCCAAAGTATAATTCTGCTTCCCTTGATTGACAAAGCCTGCTATACCTTTAATTAAATCTGTGACTGTATGCCACCTTTTCAGTAAGAATAAGGAATTAAAAATTGATTTTTCTAGAGGAAGAACCCCTTCTCCTTANGCATCACTGGCCATGATGACCTGCAGAGTGATGCCAGGTCCAGCCAGACTCCTGCAGCAGGGAGGCAGAAATGGAGCAGATTGCCAGCTCACCCCAGCCCTCAATTCACACAACACTGACCCTCTTCCTCCTGGGGCTGAATCCATGGAGGAGTTCCCCAGGAGTATTGCACAGTGGAGCCTCCCCACCAGATTTGGTCTGAGGGCACCCTGTGTCCAAATGCAAGACAGCAGCCATGGCCATGCTCTGACTGCTTGAGAAGAGATGGGGACTGCTGGTAACTCCCCTTCAAGCCTGTGACACTCAAATGAAACTTCAAAAGGTAATCCCACATTTTGGAAATTCATTTGCCATGTATGTACCTGCATCTGGGATGGTTACAGAAGGATCTTACCAACTTCCAGTCAGAAAATGGGGCAGCAGAAATAAAAGCCAATCCTTCCAGGTTTCACAGAAAAGCTAAATAAATGCCACCCAAAAAGAATTAGAGAGCAACTCAAAAGAAAAAAAGCAGAGGATTATTTTTCTTCCTTCCTCTCAATAGTAGGGGTTTTAATACCAATCTCCTGACTGGGCTTTTCAAGGATTAGGGCTGAGGGAACTGCCTGAATCTGAATACTTCCAGCCTCACTGGAGAGATAAGCGAGATACCAGAGGGAGGAGGGAAAGTTGTCAGGCATCTTTCACCTTCATTATGGGACTCTCAGGTTTTCAAAGATCTCTCTATTTCCATGAGCACCTAAGGGAACAGACAAGCTAAGGACACAGCAGGAGACCCCAGTGCTACCTAAATTGTCTCAGAAGAGGAGAACACAAGAGACTTCATCCCAAGCAGCAGTGAAGGGAACACAGTGAGGGCTCATTGTGCCTCTGCTATGGCTGGTCCTCCAGATTACACCACAGCCTCAAATGAGCATCCCTGAATTCCAAGGTTTAGGGAAAAATACTCATCTGCAGGTCCACCACAGAGGGGTATGGGACAATCCTCAGTGCTTCAGCCATGTCCTGACAGAAAACATTTCCTCCTACAAGCAATGACAAGCAGTTGTCAAGTGACAAATATGTCATGAGCATCAAATGTCAGATTGAAAGAGTGTGAAACAACCCTGACATCAGCTTAAGTATGAAGCTCCCTAAGGCATGTTCAGGGGTTGATCTTGTAAGCATTATTTGCTGAATTCTGAACAAACAAAATGCTTTGGAAAGCTTTAGAGGGTGCATAGAATGCAACTTGTACATACAAAACTGTTCTCACTGAACAGCAACTACATTTCTGCATAACACACAAGGCAGGATTCAAAATCAAGCTCATACAAAGTGAACCTTTGTGATTTAAACATTCCTCTCTGTCAAAAGAGGCAGAATAAAGTAACATTTATTAACCTATCTCTGTCATGAGCTTTGCTATTGCAGCTAATCACTGAAGGATCTGGGAGCTTTTCCACAGAATCAAACTGCAGCAGAAAAGTGGACAGGAGACTTCAAAAGCTTTTCCCCTGTTCAAGTTTCAGCTCTGTCTGAAGTAGAATTATCTTGACTAGAGAAGAAGGAAAGGTCTGATGTTAACTGCTTTCTTGCTAATGGCAAAAATATGTGAAAATAGCCTTAAAGATGCTGAGCATGGCTGGACTTCAGGTTTTCCAACCTCCTCAAGTTTATAAATAACAAGGTACATATTGAGCTGCTATAACCAAGAGGCTCTCTTGATAACTGCAGGGAGCTAAACACACCAAGATCTAGACTAGTTAAATAAAAATACAGTTTATCTGAGAAACTTAGTAGTTGGGAGCTGAACAGAAAAAGCATCCTCACACCATTTTTGAGGTAGACAGGAAAGGGGATAGATCAGAGGGAGGAGGGCCACACACTGTATATATTATAATACATGGATCATGATCCAAAAATACAAAAAAGTTGAATTCTTCCTAATTTTAAGATCTTGATGATCTTAAAAAAACTTTACTTGTGAACTACAATGACCCTGAAAACTCAGCATGATATAATCCTTTATATTACTTTTTTCCCTTTAACAGATTGTCAAACTCCTTATTTCCAGATATTATACTAAATTATTCTTTTAATTCCTTGAGACACTTTTACTTTGATCTTCAGTGTAAAGCAAAGTCAATATTTGTACTATATTAGAAGTGATAAAAACACACATGAACGAAGAAACTAAAAAGAAGCAACCAAAATTAAAACTTAACCTGCACAAAGGATGCTCTCTAACACATACTGATATCCACTGACCCTCCCCTGTTCATCAAGCTAAGTGTAGCTGTGCTGATCCCACTGAAATTCACAGCATCCCTTTGCCACAGCTCACCAGTGAATCCTAAACATGGCTTATCTGCATCCCAGCAAGGCCAATTCCCTGACTTCCTACAAGCCCCACTCATGGCAGGGTTCTGCCATTAAAGACCTGTCACCTACATGAGGTGCACAGAGGTAAGAGATGCCCCAGTTTACCATGTCCCTGACTGTGTCAGCACAGCCCTTTGGCATTCAGAGCAGTCTCAAAGCAGCAGGAAACCTTATTCACATAATCCTCAAGTCAAAAGTACATCAGATGTTGCCTAAAAACTAATAATCTGGATTTGCACATCTTCCTTTGTCAACGAACCAGCCACCACATTTTCCAAACAATCCAACAGTCCATTTTAATATTCAGTCCAACATGCATAACATAATTAAATTCCCAGTCTACCCTCTGGGGTGTCTAAGCTCATCTCCTGAAGCCTGCAATGATTTACAAACAGGACATACTGAATGCAGAAAGGCTACTAACAAAGTAGTTCTGGCAAGTGTTTCTTCCTGAAGATAAGGAGGTTGAGACCCCAGTTTCCACCCCTTCTCTGTGCTGGCAGCTGTCATCCTTGAGCACTGCCTCCAAAAGATGCAGGGTACTGTCTAGATAGATAATACATCAATCTAATAAGCAGCAATGACAAATACTAACTTGTTTTATTACCAAATTAATATGCACATTTGTGCAGCTTAGCACACGTTCTGTCACCATGTCAAAGCTATTTCTGTCAAGCTCAAAATAGTCAGAGCAGAGGCTCCACTGGTCAGAAGGACATAAAGGAGAGAGACAACCAGCCCCAACACTCAGACTCCCCTATTACCACTGAACTTAATGAAGTTAATGCCAGGGCAATAAAGGAAAGGGATTCAGATTTCCTTTGTCTCATTTTCCAAACACGTGTGCACGTGGGTAATGCTCTCAGCACAACTGACACCAGCAAGTTGTGCAGACACTTGAGCAACTCCAGGATCAAGCTCTTAGTTAGCAACCTGACAAGAAGAGATTTTTTGTACTAGTTTTCAACACCCCCCCTCTTCATTCTACTTCTCTTCTGAAAGCTACAAAATATAATGAACAAAAGTATCTCTTCTTTCACTCTGCAGCTCATCACTACAATGACCTGTTAAAAGCAGTGAGATCCTTCAAACAGCTAAAAATGCCTTTTTTCAAGGGGTTGGCTGGTTTTGATTTTTGAAATCAAACAATTAGGTTTCTACTAGAAGTTCTCTGCATGCAGGAAGGCAGCCAGCAGGTCGTTTAATTATTTATCTGCCAGAGGTCTTTTAAGGTGACTCTTGAAATATCTGAGCATCTCCATTTGAGAAAGTATTGATTAAGACAAAGTCATTAACAAGTGCATGTGTAACTGCAGGAAGAACCTTGGCAGGTCTGTAACACACACTCAGGCACTCAAAAGAGCTCTAAAGAGTATTTTAAAAGAAGTAAACAAATCTATTTTTTAAAGTATTAGACATCTAAAATACAACAAAGTGGTGGGGTTTTGTGCCTAAAATTTGTGACATAGAACTCCTTAAAGTCAGTCTAGACTAACTGCCAAGTATTACACATCATATGATTAATCACAGTGAAAGCTCTGAAATTTTCTATGTGTATATGATTAGGTAATGATATTTTTTTCTGTAATTAACTGAGAGCAGTCTCCTTTCTATTTCCTTAAAGGTATTGATGAATTACATCAAGGGTATCTTCAAAGATAGATCTGAAATACAAGCTAGGATACTGTTTTTCAGATTGGAAGATGTAGTTTCTCTAAAGCTGAAAAATTTCTTTAATGTGCCACCACTCAAAACCAAAGCTCAGAGTTGAACCAAGGAAAAGGAAAATGTTCCAAAACAGGAAAAAAAACAGTTACATTCATGAAGGTATTTAAACACTTAATTCTTATTTACATATTAGTTGTTCATATACAAAATGGACTTAGATTTCAGAGCCTGGGAAGGAGCTACCAGCTGCCTCCAATGAATACAACATTTTCTTAAACATTCAAGAAAATGTTGCCTTGAGTTCTGTACAACTATTGGGCTGCTTTCTATAAACGATGAGCCTATTCTCATTTCTCAAGCTATCCAGTAAATGGTGTCATGGTGCTCTTTCAATGGTGACAACATAGCCTTGACCATGAAAAAACACGAGAAAATGCAGGATTTCTAAAAAAATGTTGTGGAAACTTGACAGCAGGCCAGGTTGAGGCAGAAGGCGAGGTCATGTAAAGGAGAAGCAACTTTTCTGCCCAGATTTCCATCTGTATGTGAAAGGCGTATGAAGACGTGCTCAAAAGCACAAGTGCTTTGGGAAAATAACGGCCCTGCTTCCCACAAAGCCTTTGGAGGATATTGCAAAGGTGGAAACTCGGAGTTTACTGAGGCAAAACAAATATTTAATATGATGCTGTCTCTATCTTTCACATCTCAAACTTCGCTTTTTCGCTTCTTTCGTGCCAAGTTCACCTCAGCTGGCATTTGACCTCCACCAGAAAAAAAACCTGCTAAACTCCCTCCAGCCTGCCCCAGCAGCATCCAAGGACTGGATTCTGTGCTGTGACCTGTAACTCTGCAGCTCAGGTCAGGAAGGGAGGCCTGTTTGTAACAGAATTTTCTTCTGCTGTTCCTTCATTTTGTGCTGCAATTTCCTGGCAATCAGTGCTCTTCCCTTCTTTGTTTCAAGCCTTTCCTATTTTGAAATGGGGACAGGTAGTGGCTGTGCTATGCATAGGAACCGTGCAGGGTACCCACCCAGAAGTGGAGAGGCTTTTCATCAAGAACAGATCATAATTACTGTCATATTTTGAAAGATCCTCCCTTTCCACCCTAACAGCTTCCTTTGCAGACAATGGATATTTTAAAAAAGAAGCTACATCTCTGAAATTCACTGAAGATTGCCGGAGTCTTAACTGTCCATGAAGATGCTCTGGGACAGGGTGAGGGACAATTGTTACAACCACGTATCTCTTGATGACTTTGCTCATCTTGTCAGTCAACCAATTTACCAGCACATCCTGCTGCCATCTATTTTAGGAAGATGTATTACTGTCTCTTGACACACAGAGGCAGCATATATAAAGGTTAGAGAAGGAGACAAAGTCACCACTACTGGGCTCCCCTGGCAGCTTTCTGCTGCCTCTTTAGTGGTGGCTGGGTCATGTATTTAAACCTGTGCTTTTAAATTCTGGGCGGTGGAACACCAATTGTAGAAGGAACATTTGCTGGTTGATGTCCTGAGAAATTGGCTGCCCAAGTGGTGCTGGCTCTCCTTGTTCCCACACACGTATGTGGGATTTACTGCCAAGGCAAAGGCAAAAAGGCATCAGATATTTTCTTAATTATCCTCTGTATAAAGAGATACACTGTTGTTTGAAAGTGTCATGATATGGCAAATGGCTAACGCCTGAAATATGGAAATTGTGAGCTAACACATTCAGTCATTGAGGAAAAGATTACAATTCTTCCTCTTAAATATTCCAAGCTTCAAGTTATTTGTACAGAAAAAAGGGTACATTTCTGACATGCCTAATGGAAAGCTATCATTCTTAATTGTGTTCTGTTTGCTGTATGCTTTGAAAACCAGGATTTGCAGAAAGAAAACAAGTGTTTTGTGACCATAAATGCCTTCCAAAAGCTGAACTAGGGAATAAAGGAAAGGTTTGAGTAGGATTCTGCTGAGCTGAGGTTACACGAGGGCTCATCTGTGCTGATGTGCATCAGCAGTGCTCTATTGATTACATTGATTTTACCCAGCTCAGGGTTTGACCCACAGTCTCTGAGGAAGACCTAAAGCTAAACAACCTCTAACTAACTAACACCAAACAATACCTATCAAAGCAATAACTATCTTCAGGAAAATAAGAGGGATCAAAACCAATGACCATTCAATAACAGCAGCACGGGAATAAACAATACATGTTATAAGGCACACAGACAGGGCCAAACCAGAATAGCTGCAGCTGGGAAGAAAATACAATATACTGATAAAACATCAAAACTCTGAGGGATTAGAGGAGGCAAGAAAAAACAGTCAGAATAAGTAAATGGCTAACCCTGATCCTGAACCAAGACAATTTCATCAAATACTGAAGTACAACATTCATCTTCATTATGTTTCTCATTCAAACCAGGAAATCAAGACTAAGGACCGCAGTCTTCAAAATCCCCTTCTATACATATTTTAAGTCCCCAGATTACTATCAAACCTTCTGCCAGTAAGAGGAGCAGCCCTCATGGCTGTGCCCCTCACAGCCCATGGCTCCAGGGGCTCACCCAGTCCTGACAACACTCAGGACTTGTCCCAGGCAGGCTCAACACTTCCAGTACTCACCCTGCAACAACAGCTTTGAGCTCTGCTGTTACTTCACTGCCAGCCACTAACTGTGGCCTGAGGAGTTGTTGAATATGCAGGAATTTGGAGAGATTTCCTTATACATGCACAGGCCAGTTTACATACACCTACAGCATAGATATAATGCAACTGAAGATTTACATTTGCATGTAAGTGATTCTCCTTGTTCCTGCTAACACATAAATGCTACAATCCATGCTGCTATCCAGGAAAATAGCCTCACACACAAAAAAACCCCCAAAATAACCCCAAACAACACCCCTCTAAACATATCCATATTAGCATTCATTCTCTCTGTAATATAATAGAATTCCTTACAGCACATCTCCCCAAGAACCATTTTCTGTTAGAGACAGTGCCATATATATTTGTTCTGAGCTGAATAACTGATTGTACCCACGTTCTGTCACACCTCTTCCCAAAAAAAGGCCTCTCAATAGAATCCGCCTGTATTCTGTGCTCTGTCAGCATGAAATGACACAGCCAGTCACATTTGCTGACCATACAACTACATCTTCAAAAATTCTGAGATGACACAGATAATCAAAGCAGCCTAGTAAGTTGCTCCCTGCTGTTTGGTCTCATTTGGCCTTGGTCAAATTTTACTGTGACCAGATTCTAGCATAACCATTCCAGTTTAAAGGGCTGTAGGGACAGAGGGGTGTCCTGGTGGGTCAGAGAGATGCCCAGCCAGCCTACTGTTCTCTCCTGCAGCAGCAGCTGGAGAAGCTGTATAGGAAGTGCACAAAAGTGAGTGAGGAATGTTATAAATAAGGTGCCTTCCCTTTAGCACTTGTTCACAGGTGGGTTCTTTCAGTAAGTGCCAAGCTGTTCTTGAGGTGCCAATACTAGAACCACACAGAGCACTCAAGATTCAGGAAAACCAAGGTTCTGTGTAGCAGCAATATAAAGTGAACATACAGGTAAGCCCTTCAGGGAACTCCTAGTTTGGCCACACCTCACTGTCAGGAGATTATAATTACATATACAGCATTACTCTGCTACAATAACACCTATCAGCTCACAACTCTATTGCCATCTGATGATTATTTCTGGTAAAAAGATGATTAAGCCCA
Organism: Buphagus erythrorhynchus; assembly: GCA_013400855.1. Lineage (NCBI taxonomy): Eukaryota > Metazoa > Chordata > Aves > Passeriformes > Sturnidae > Buphagus > Buphagus erythrorhynchus. Next base: position 61,895 of record VZTT01048199.1, read on the forward strand.
TTGTATCAATCATGTTCATCTTAAAGGGGCTCTGAGCAGTGTTTAGCAGCCCCACAGGACAGCAGAGCTGCAGACTGAGCCAGGCATGGAGGTATTACCATAACTGATGGCAGGAGCTCCAGAGGTGCTGTTCCAGTCCATGGTCTGTGATCTGGCATTAGAGGGTTCCCAGGCAGGCTTTAATAGGAGCCCTTAATGAGCAAGTCACAGGTTGTTGTGTCACATCCTACTTGGGGACACTTTAGTTCATGGATCACTAAGGTGAAAGGCAGTAAAGGCAAACTCTTCAGAACTTCTATTAGCCAGCCATCCATGCCCAAATGTCAGCTCCTTTAACCCTTACAGAATCATTTAAACCCCTCTCTGTTCTCTACCCTTTTCCTGATGGGAGAAAGGAACCTGTATTAAAATGTAGCACCTCTTCCCCCCATCCTCCTTCAGCCACCAATAGATAAGAATGTAAAAATACCATTAATAACTAGTTTGCTCACTGTAATTAACACCTTTGCAATCTCCTTTCCAGAGAGAAATTGGCACACTTAAAGATGGCTCAGCAAGGTGTTATTTACTTTAGGAAAAAGAAAACATTAAAGCTTTATGTGAAAGAAAATTATCTGTTCTATCTCATGGCTCTCAAATACATTTTGCAGCAGTGACTTTCCAGCCTGCAGTTAAAAAAGCAGAAAGAACTTTTCTAAAAATCCATTAGGAGCTTAAAAGTATTATCTACCACTTTGCTACACTCCCTCTAATGCAACTGCCAACAATAAATTCACAAAATTGTTTTCGAGTTGCTTCTTTAGTTATTTATTTATTTATGCATTCCTGTGTTGGTGACAGAGAAGAAAAGCATCAGCCACACGAGATGTTTTGAGTATGACACACACAGTGTCAGCCTGGGGGAGCTCACAGCTGCCCCCAGGTACAGCAGCCCAGTTCCAGGCCAGGGGACACAGCCTGCACTGCAGGAGGGGATGGCATTTGGGATGTGAAGAGTGCCATGGTGGGTGGGATGTGGTCTCTGCCAGTGGGACAGTGAGTCTCCAGTGCTGTGGGGATCCCCTCTGGACCACCAGAAAGGCTCTGGGAGAGCATCCCCAGGCTGGGCACACAGGCAGGACACTGCTGAACTCCTTCCAACACAGCCACATCACACAGATCCCACTGGAAGAGGGACCTTGAACTCTCATTCCTCACAGCAAGTGGGAAAATAAATGTCCTTATTCTAAGAGTTTCTTTCTTCCAGTGAACTTTTCCCTGTTGGGCAGGAATCAGCATCTCCTATTGTCACAGGGCAGACAGCTCCTCTCTATGGGACCCATCTTTCCTTGCCTTGAGTACCATAAACCTCACATTTAGTTATTTGTACAACTTCCCAAGCCCTGGATGGGCATCTGTGAACCATTCAAGACCAGTGAGCAAACAGGGAGATGACAACAGCTTCAGTCTGAGCTTCCAACCACAGCAAACAGAACATCAAGCCACCCAAAATCACATACACAGCTTTCCCCTGGTTTGGAGTAAAAGGGTGCACAGGATACCCTGGCAAACCAGAGAACCTGGGGGAAAGTGTCTGATTTCTTCCTTCTCTGTTGGCCACCAGAACTTGCAAAGTACACTTTAATAAATCTGTTGTTTTTATTTTAGTTCTGTTGTTGTTGTATAAGAAGCAAGCTTTTAAGACAGAGAGGTCTGTTTATAAATCCAGAAGATAAACCCCCAGAGATTATTATAAATTCAAATGCTGTTTTTAAAGTAGCTGACTATAACCTTTTCAAAAAGGACCATCTTACTCTAGCTGTACCTAAAATACAGGACATTAAAATAATTTTTTTCTGAATTATTCATACAAATAATCCATAGTAGTCTCAGTAACGGCATGAAAGCACACCCACCCTCCCTTTACTGCTGCACAATCACAAGTGACAGGCATTTGATCATTATTGCAACCACCTGTCAAGTATCACAAGGAGTTTTCTCCCATTTCATGAGTTAAAGGGGCTTATAAACTGGAAAACTCTGCAAAATACAAAGTGAATTTTAAAAAATCTATATCTATTTAAATACCCTCTAAAGCACACTTACTTTTGATTAATTTTCTTGACTCTTGAGAAATCTGGTAACAGGAACAGAGGAAGAACACTTGTATTTATAAATTGGTTTGTCTAACATGTTTGAAGATTTTTATATTTTTTTCAGCTCTCATTTTGCATATAACTGCTTCTCCTTTGCAGAAGACCCTCTGTCACATGTTGATGTAAAAAGTGTTCTTTTGAAATCCAGGAAAAATAAATCATCTCCTATTCAGGCAGTGGATTAACTCTTACAGACTACCCTTTTTTGTCAAGACAGCAGAGATGTGTCAGGTTTCTACCTTGGCAAGGACCTCACTAATGTGGTTGGCAATATACCTGGAGGAATGGTACACAGAGACATGGGATTTGAAACGAACCTCAAGTCATCTCAAGTTCACTAAAACAAACAGAAACCCAAACATCCAACACCCAACAAAGAAAACCTTTAGCACAAGTTCATCTTTTACCCTGAATATTCAGAAGCACACCAAGAGAGGGATATCAAATCCTGATCCCACCATATCCAGCTCAGCAAAACACTACATTTCTCTCCCAAGAGATTTGCAGAGCACACCTTTGCTTGTGATACCAAGTGAAGGACCATGTACTCTTTTTGGAGCAGGACATTAAAAATGCACACAGAAGGTTCATTTGGCCAGGCTGAGTGTTTATAATTAATTCAGGGGCTAAGTCTACTCGGTCAGCAGTTCACTGGAGTTGGTAGATAAATGCTGATTTTTCAATATACTTCTCCAAGTAAATGCAGTCCCTCCTCATTCTTTGTCTGGAAATCATGGGATCCAAACTGACCCTGTCCTGTAGTCTCATCTTATCTCTCTTTAGGGCAAGGCATGCTCATTTTCTTAAAACCAAGGAGGCAGATCACTCTCATTTAAGCAATGGGTAACAATTCATGAAATATATCACCTTTTACTTTAGGATGACAAAGGATAACCAAGATTTTGAACACATTGAAAAATTCCCTAGCCAGGTAATACAGCTCTGAGAGAACAGCGAGAGAGAGCAGCCAATGAAGCAGTGTCCAGGAAATCCTTGCCAGCACAAACCTTGTAAAACTTGAAAATGTCAAAAATTTAAAAAGACATCCCTGCATGAACTTTTGTTTCTCAGACCTGGGACAGATTGAATGCTGACCTGTATTAGGATGGTGTTTGGTGTTAGTGCACCCATATCTCATGCATCCTGTTTGATTTTGCCCATTCATACTGGAGAGGCAGGAATAATTTTCAGTTCTTAGGCCACATTGTTCATTTGAGAACTAAGCCTGCTAGAAACACTTCAGGTATTTTTCCCCTTCCCAGTTTAGTGCTTTTTAAAAAAATAGTCATTAATCTGGAGCATAGAACCAGCTGAAAGATGGTCCAGGTAATTCTACTGTGGCAAGTACTGACAGTGGTTAATGCTTACAAAATACAGTTTGCTTTAGTCAGAAGAGACAAATGGTTTGTGGCCTATGAATTCTTCCAGGCGCCTCCCTCACTCCTGAATTTTCCTGCACACTGTTAGCATAACACCGTGTCTCTTTCTCCCTTAGATATTTGTCAGTACACAAATGTCTTTCTACCCTAGATAATCATGGCAGACAGGGACAACATATTGATATACAGCACTATTTTAGACCAAGGTATGAATATTACATTAGCTGAGTTATCACTGTAAGTTCTGACCTTCAACTATCCAATTTTAAATTCATTCATTTTCAAACTATTAAACTCTTCTCTGTCACATCACAGAAATAGACACTATGATGGTAAATTTTCCTGACGATGTTTTAGTCAAAACCAACCATGATGTATGAGTAGAATTCACAAAAACATGTTTGTGCTGTTAAAAATCTGGAAGGACTCTGTAGGCTATGGTCAAAGCTTGACCCTGAGTAGTCAAGCAGAGAGGTGCCAGGTGAGTGATGGGTTCCTGTACTTCCTTCCTCCTTCTGATCCCTGACTGTGGGTCAGACAGCTCAGCTGTGCTGCCAAACACAGAAATATGGGCTCCATTACCATTTCACTGCTCCTCACTGAAAAACCCCCAACGTGTGGATGCTCCCGTTCTCAGGAGCAAGTCCCAAACAAAGAACAAATTCTGTTAAGAGCACAAAAGGGAAGGGTTAAATGAAACTTTTTCCCAACATATTACTGGCAATCTGAGGGAAGAGCAGGGAGCTGAGAAAAGCCTTCTCCTCCAGTCTGCTTCCCTCAAATCTTCGAGCAAGTCCCCAGCCCGGTAACATATCTCAACATTCTCACTTCTCACCTAGGGCAAATTAAAAGCTAGACAAGTGATTTCTTACAGAAAATTATACACTCTCTTGGCAGTTAGCTAGAACTGGGTATTTTATCTGTCCAACTACAACACATGAATTTAAAATGAAAAAGCCAAGCCAACGCCAGAGCCCCCCTGGAGCAATACCAACCACTTGCAAAGAGCAGCAGGGAAGTGTTCAGCTCCACTGCCTGTAACAAGAGGGTTAAAGGGGAAAGGAGCAGCAGCATCACCACTTAATGCAGTGGATGTGACAATGGAGCACTTAAATACAGATACACACCCCCTTGGCTTCCCAAGCCCTCCTACCTGTGCAGGCCACTGCAGATAATTGTATAATAACAGCAGGCTGTCACGGCAGGGTGGAGACATCCCTAACAGGCTGTGCAGGAGGTGTGCACGAACATTGAGATGCCAATTAGAGACACTTCTTGCCAGGTTTTAAAACATGCTGAATACAGCCAGCACCTACATCTGTCAAGAGTTTAAAGAGGTTAACCTCAGTAAAAAAAACAAAATAAAATGGTATGCTCTTGGATTGAATTGAAACATGTGGCACAGAATGCTCTGATGAGTATCTGAACGGTACTGAGAGATTTACACAAAATTTTTGCTTCTGTTTCACTTCCAGAATAAAAAGGATTCAAAGATGCAAACTACAGGGAACAAGCCTCAATTGCTTTCAGCATCTTCTACTGAGCATAGATCTGATGACCATTTCCCTCCATTCAGCAAACAGTGCCTGAAAAGACTGAAATATCTCCACATGGGAACAGAAGCCATTATTTTATCAAATCGATTACTGCTGAAACCTTTGAGCTCTAAACAAGCCTTTGCTAAAGTCCTATTGGCATTTAAGTTAACAATTATCTTTTTACAAGTTCTGAGGACGTGCTGAAAGTAACAGCATCCCCTAGTTAACAGAGAGCTGAGTGATGCCAGAAGGATGGGGATGGGATTCTGGGATGTTCCTATTAAAAACAAATCACTCAATCAGTCTAACTTTGCTCAGAATGACAGCATAAGAAAAGAGATTTTGAGGATTGTCTTGTAAAGAAGGTGCTGCATATGACAGCAGTGGGAAACCTCTTGAAATCCTAGACAGCCCAGTGAAGTGGGGAACCAAAACCAATGGAAATATCAGTCAATTATACCTACAAAAATAGAGAACTTGAACTCAAGAAGGGGATTTCCCTTTAAAAATTCAGGCTGTAGGCACTACAGAGCTCTGTCACGTTTATGTGGGCAGCCACTTTAATCAACCTTTTTAGCATAAATTTTGCGTGTCTGTATTAGAAATATAAATTCTTCCTACCTGCTTTCTGAAAAGCTCTTTCAATTGAGACACTGCCTCCTCTGCAATGTCTTCTCTCAAGATTCAAAAGTCAATGCCCTAGAACTACAGGAATCTAGACTAAAAAAATCCTCTTCTACTTAATGCTTCTCCATAAACAGAGGAACTTCATCTCAACTGAGAAAATAGCAATTCTTGAACTTCAGTGTATGACAACATAAATTTCTTACTCATCTGAAGATTTATCAGCTCTTAAAGCCAAAAAACTGTCTTCCTCAGTCCACTCTTTTGTTTCATCAGGCTCAGACAACACAGCTTCTTTCAATTTTTATAAACTTTTTCTGAGGGGTCTTAGTTTATGCCAAGAAAAACACTGTCTGTTAAATGGCATCATTAGACTCACATGATTTCTTGTGGTACATGTGAAGTTTTTGGTCTCCTGCATACTAAATGATCCTTACAGTGTAAAAGAAATCAATATAAACAGCTGCTTTATTTTGTGCTCTGATAACTGAGGAAAAACAACTCTCAATGAAGAAGTCATCCTTTGCTTGGGGGTAAGTAAATGGGCAAATAAGTACATGAATAAAATTAGCAGATCACACACTGATTTCCACACCAAGGCACGTGTGGGCTGGAGCAAAAGTTTTCATAAGCAGAGCTCTGCCTTTGCTCATGGATTAATGGAAGATAAGGCTCTTCATCATTCAAATACTTTGTAGATAAGAAAGAAGGCAGCAGCATAAGGTTCAGATTTCTTTTTGATTTCTGAATTCACATGTAGGATGTGTTGATAGCAAGCCCAAAACTTCCATCCAGCCACAAAGTCACAGAAAATGGGACAAGAGCCAGGTATCAACCATCTAGGAAACAGCTTGGTGATGACATCCATTTGCAGCCTGATAAACATTCCATAAAGACCTGCAAGAAGTTTTCAGCCTTTAAATAAAAATACTGGGGAATCACTTCCATGTCTCTTTACACTATTTATCTAGTGCCAGTGAGCTAACTGGAAAAAAAGTGAAAGGAAAAAAAGTGAAAAGTGGGAGCACAAAGGAAGAAGTCAAACCACTACTTTCTTAGGAGACTGAAGGTGACAGGCAAGGGAGAAAAAGTAGTGTTCTCTTTCCATCTCTTTTGAGCTAAGGGGCACACAAGATATTACCTGAAATTACTAAACTTACACATAAAAAACACAAGAAATTAGGATCATATGCTCCAATATCCTGTTGCCACAGAAGACTGTTTCTCATACACATCTCAACCTTTTTTTTTGGCATGCTTTGGGTCTGATCCAAAAGCCTGACACAGCCACTAGAAATGGTTATTGGATTAAATTCTTAGACAGCACAGAAAATAGCAGGCTAAAGAATCTTAGCAGACTTTCCAAGACTATTCATTCATCTCTGGCTTGGGAAAAGCTTGTGAAGTGTTAGAATGAGGGAGAATTTTGCCAGGAAAGCCTGGGTTTGCACCACAAGAGCAGCTGGCTATAATAGTATTGCCCAGAGAGGTATTGAACAGGTGCTAGAACAAAAAAAAATGACAAGTAAACAAAACAATAAACCAAAATTGCCTAGTGCCCTCTAAGTAAGTTTCTTCATCGTATATAACAAAGCAACAACTCAGAGGAACTTCTGAAAGACATAAATGTCAACCCAGCACCCTGCTCAGGCTGACCTTTACAAAGGAGTTTTTCATTTTCACATTTTCCTATTTCTATAGCAATAGAGAACTCCTTTGAAAACCTCCTCCTGGAGACTGCTGGAGAAGCACAAGCCCTGGGAAAAGAACAAGATTGCCCAATAACCCCAGCAGTCATCAATTTCCAAATCTGCCCCGTTACTTGTGAGCTCTGCTCGTGGTTTGGGCAGGGAGAAGGAAGCCTCCCCCTTCTTGCCCACCTCTGCAGCTGTGCCAGCCTCCACATCTGCCAGGCATCCCGGCATGGCTGAGCAGCTCCACCCCAGGAGGAATTTGCTCCAGTGAGTCCTGTTTCTCCACAATTGCTGGCAAAGGGGGAAACAATGACAGCTTTCAAAATTCCCATGGCAACAGCTCCTTCTCTCTGCAAACTCCACTGGCAGCCCCAGCACTGCACAAAGCAGCAGCACACAGAGGGGATTTGCAGCCAGGTAGCAACTGCTTCAATTTCCTAAAAAATTCACAAGCACAAACCGCTGGCCACAGCTGGACAGTAACACTGAACTCAGGCATCTGATTGTTGCTCCAGCATGGATCCTTCTGTGTTCCTATCTTTGCAATAATGGGCTTACCTAAAATGCTGGAAATTAGGTTTTTAAGGTCAATAGGAGACCTTTAAAAGCCCTCCAAATAGAACCAAGGTCATGACTACTTGTGGTCATTGACATTACAGCAATTTTTGTAAGTACAGAGGTATTAATCCCAGGAGCTCAACAATTTCAGTTTTAGCAATGACGTTCTAAACACCTAAAACTTTCAGTGAAGTTTAATATTCTTCACTCCATGTAGTGATCTGCTCTGTGCTGTTCTTAAGCATTGTTAAATGGTTCTTTCATTTCACTGTGGAATTGGCTGACCACATTTCAGCTGTGCATGGAGAGAACTCTGTATATTGTAACGTAATTACTCTCAGGGGATCCTAGGTACTTGGAAAATGTTCCAATTTGATTTTGGATTTTTTTTTTTCTTTAAAGCAGCTACATCTTGCAAAAGCAGACAATTATTTCTCTCCCTGGAATGAATATAATAAAAAAAATAATTAACACCATACCATGATTAATTGAATTTTAAAATGGAAAAGGTCCACTATAAAAACACCTATTGTATCAGTAATGATGTTACTTGGGTAGAATCAATAATATTTAAACAAGCTTGAAGAAGATTACAACAGTATTTATACTTATTTATTTCATGCACAGTTGGACATCAGTGCCCTGACATTATTAAGAGCATATATGCAGTGTAATTCACAATTACCAGGTATAGTTCTACAGAATTACTGATATGAATCAAATTTCATTATTGTTTCAGTCCCTGCAAAAACTGAGCTCTGGAATTTATTCCCTGTAAGTAGGATTTGAATCAAAATCTGTAGAAATTTTTCCAAATTTAAATGCTTCTGATGGGTAGCAAGAAACATCTCCTCTGGGGCATGTATTTGGCTGAAGAAAAGTGTCCTCAGCACACTTAACAGCATCAGCATGGGCATCTAATCTCTATATCATGCTAAATATTTTCTTCTTTGAAGTGATAAAAATCCAACTGCCATGCATTGCTTGATCTGACCCAATGCCTGAGGAAAGCTAATCAAAAGTAACCCTCATAGGTTCCCCCTGCTTAAATCCACCCACCCAAATAAGCACAAGTTAGAATTTTTATGAGGTAAAAGAGACTCTGCTGTCACAGCCCAATGTTAATTGGCACAAAGGTTTGAGAATACCTTCATTTTACTGAACTGCTTTGATTTCAAGACTTCTGAGCTGAATTTTCTTGCTTCTTTATAATCCTGTCTTAACTATCACTGAGTCTGAAGTGAGAAAGGAGCTTAGACAGATCTATATCGGTGTTCATTCATGCCAGACTGTTGCATTTTCATCTGAAACACGGTTTGAAAAAAATTCCAGTTGAGGGCAGGAGTAGCAGGGGGAGCACAGAGAATGCTAATCCCCTGCTCAGCTCTTGTGAGAGCAACAGGTGATAATTAGTCATTGGCCATCATGCCAATGGACTCTTATTGTCTTCTCTGACTGGAAAAAAAAAGCCATAAAAATAATTCTCACCCCTTTCCCCTCCATCTCTGGGTCTGTACAGTGACATGAGGTTTTTGCAGGAGCACCTCCCAGGACACTCAGCCCCCACCTGCTGGGGGAAGTAGGCACAAGCAAAACTCAGCAGAGAAATAAACCTCAGATAGTAAAAGATGCAGCTTGGATTTATTTCCATCCCCCAGTCTTACTCCACATCAGTTCAAAGGCCTGGATGCCCTTCATTTTCACCAGGTGAAAACATTACCAAGACAGTAGAATGGAAGCCACCAAGGGGCTCCACCTCTACTGAAAAACAAAACCTGAGATGCAGAAACACATGAAACCCCAAATTAATATTGCACTGCAATATGGAGAGGAGGAAATGTTGCTGAAAACCAGCACATGCTTTGCAGATTACCTAGAAAACTGTCAGAGATGGACAAAGCAGCATACTTCACATATAGCACTCAGTTTCAAGCATTATCTTGTTTTTCTCTTCCACATTTTCAGTCTCCTATAGACATTCTACATTATAGAATTCCCTCTACAATTAAAAAGAAGCTAATGACACTTCACCTGATCCTCACACCTATGACTAATCAAAGCAATATTGAATCCATCTCCAGAACTAAGAATAGGATTTCTAATTTTCATAAAATTACTTCCAGTGGGATTTCAATATTATTTTTTTTAAACTTGAAGTATTTGATGAAAGGAGTTTAGGGGCTCATGCTTCATACCATTTACCATCTAACTTTAAGTTAGTTCCACTTTTTATTTATGTGCTGAAAGAGATCGGTTTTCTTCCTCCTTATTTTATAGAACTGCCTTTACTGACAAAAATATAAGATCCCCATTCTGCTGGCCTTGCTTATCAGATTAGAGCCAAGTGTAATAAAATGGCTGTTTGACAAAGATTTTAACAAGGTACCCTATCACAGTCATTTTCATAATCTTATACTCCACTAATACATTTCTCCCAATATTTTCTCAAAAACTTATTTAAGCCATAAAGCCTTGCAAAGATCACCCACATTTTACAACACACAGTACACAAACTTGAATATTATTTTACATTTTTCTTTGTAAGTATATGTGCAGCTTGCAGTGTCTAGTAAATATTATGTCTTGTCACAGATAACCAGCCATTCAACTAATTGGAGATTTCTATTAAGATTTCTCCCAAACTCCCCCTTCCAGTAGCATTTTTTCATCCTAATTCATCTCTCTGAAAATGAAGTCCATTTTCTCTGTATTATCAATTTCTGTAGGAGATACTGGTATCATTTTAAATTGAACAAGCAAAAAAAAAAAAAGTTTTAAGTCTGCAGAATTTATATATACTGCAAGGTCTTGAAAGTGCCTTCTTAAGCCATTGAGGACAAAACTCTCAATCTATTTTAATGCTGTGGAATATATATTCCTCTTTTCCATCAGTTGGCTTTCCTTTAAGATATATATTCAGTTAAAAAAAAAAAAAAACAAACCAAAAAACAACAGGAATGACTGAATATGAGGAGAGAAACTGACTATCAAAGGAAGAAATTCATTTAAATTAGCTGATAATGCATCTCCTAGATATATATAAAAAATTAAAAATTAGTTATTTAGTTCTTAATGAGAGCATTAAACAGAAATTCGAGCATCTCACATGTACCTGCCACCTGTACCCCAGGAGATAATGTGAGCACACAACTAACCCAATGTGATTCCATTGGCTCTCAGTCTGGTGACTTCCATCCACATTATACCTGTGTCAATTCTATCAACACTAATTAATCTAACAGCAACCTTCTCCTGAATCCAACCTTCACTATTTTAAAGGTAACCATTATCTCATGAACCAAAGCCTTTGTCTGATTGTCCTGGAGGTCTGCATGTAATAAAATCCCACTTATGGAAGTTGCCTGCGGGAGGTGCTTTTTCTTTTATCTCTCTTTTTTGTAAGAAAAGATGGACCCAGTTTCTGGCAGTTCAATCTCTGCCATTGAAGTCCACAGCCTTAGCAGCTTCATACAAACCACGTGGAGTTCCAGCTCAGGGGGTTGGGTTTTTGCCCACCTCCAGGTAGAGGAGGGAGTGAAATACTCCTAGAGCACATCTTGACACAGTCCTGCAGCCCAGCCTACTGTAAAGCAATCTCTGTCAGCATACAGATTGCACAGGTTTAAATCACACCAGGAAGCAGCCAGGACAGGTGGCTGCAAAAATAGAGGCTTCCAGGGAGCCAAAACCTGAGTTTTTGAAACTGGTTTATTTTAAGAAGCAAGCTTTTCCTGTCAGCCCCGGGCATGCAGCTTGCTTGAGAAACATCTCTCAGAGGCACTGGCTGGCAGGACATGTCAGATTGTTTCCAGAACTTTGGGTTTAAAACCATACAGGAATGGCATTTATATTTTCATTGATTAAGAATAATTTCCCTTTCATTTAGGGAAACAACGTGTATACATCAAGTTAATGTGACCCAGAGTCTAAAAAAGTCAGCAATAGATCCTTTTGTGAAAGCAAGTCCTGTGGAGATGGCACAATTATTCAAAAAGAGTTTGTGGGAGAGACTGGACAGCGTAACTGGGTGGAGGTCTTGTCTTGCCATGGATGTTCAAGGAAGAAAAGTGTGTCAAGGCAAGAAAATTGAGGACTGATGAGAAGAGATAATGAGACCAAAGTCTATCAGCTCCAGCTTCAGCTGGACCGACCTGGGCTGAGGAGAAGCAGAAAGCAGAACTGCCACAATATTGGGAAACACAAGTGATTCCCACAAACACTGTTCTTCTTCTTCCAGATTTGGCAAAAAAAGGCTTCTTTTACCAAGTGCAAGAGTCTGAATGGATGCTCCCTGCTCCACCACTGCTGCTCTCCCAGTATGGGCATGTTCTGCCAGCAGCACATTACCATAGGATTTATTCAGGCAAATATTCCACGAGCAGGAGGTCACAGAAGTCACAATCCCACAGAAATAACACAGGGTTTGTCTATACATGGCCATTGGCATGAGGGGGTGTATTTGCTTTCCCCAGCCAAGCCAGAGAATCTTGATAAGGGTACAAGGCTTTTCCAGGGACAATAGAAGATTGTTATTTTTATTTTTTAAAGGTCTGAACTATACAAAACCTAAAGAGTGATTTAACAAACAGCAGGTTTCTAAGAGCCAAGCAGTGGCCCAAAAATGCTTTTAGATAAAGGTATTAAAGTTCAGTGATTTGCAAAAGATGGATAGATTATTTAACCTGCACTTCTGCAGTGGAGCTACAAAGTATTTTTGAGCTTAAAACTGAAAACATATAAAACCAACAAATATACCCCAAAGATATTGAAATATCTTATTAAAAAAGCTGAGAGAGTTGTGAATGCAAAAGCATCCTGCCTTGCCTGCAGAACCACCCCAAGTCTTCCACTTGCACAGACCCAACACTCACAGGCAGGTAGCATCCTCCTGCTCTGCAAGAATAACCTGCTCCAGAGAGCTGGAGCCTTCCCAGTCAGAGAATAACACCTGCATGGCTCAGACAGCTGTGCTACCACACACAGGGTGTCTGAGTCTTGGAAGGGATGAAGCACATCTACAAACCCTGGTTTGGACCCCAGTCTCTGCTTCCTAAATCTCCTGGATGGCTCAGGACAGATAATGGCATTCTTTTCTCCCTTGCAGTGGTGGAGGGAACAATAACCTCTGGCCTTACAAAGGTGCTGCAAATAGCACATCTTGGACATTCCCTCGATGAAGACAACATTAAACATAACAAGCCACTGTCAGTTCAGTGTGATTTTTATGGCCCACACCCTATTTCAAAATTCAATAGTAAGAAACAAGGGCTTTTTTCTAATGAAAAAGCAGACTGGAAACAGAAGTAATGGATGCACTAAAGATCTTTAAAACAGCATTATTGCAGTGTTCTGGGTTAATCAGGCCCATACGGTTTGGTACAAAATTAATCATCTACAACTGAAGTAATAAAGTCTCACTTGGAGGCCACATCTCTGCTTGGCATGGGCCCAGGAATGCACACTATGTCAGACTGCTGAAAAACCATGGGGAAGGAACAGAAATAGTCATCTTCCCTACCCAAGTGCCTCAGGCATTCTCTCCATCACACCAAACAAGGAGGTTCAGCATTTCCCATCAGAATTCCTCTGGATTTACTGCAGGTACAAGACCTGTGCTCTTTCAGTCATGTGGCAACTAAGAGTTTCATTACATTAACATATATACCATTGATAATAATATATCAATTAGCTTTATTTGCTCCAAATTCTTGTTCCCCAAAGACACATTCAATACTCAAACACATGACTGGTCTAAACAAAATGGTTAAATCTAAATGACTGGATAATTTTCTCTTTGACAGTGAAACAGATGCAAACTACATAAAGTTAAACAGTAATGACTCTTCTGTAAAAGTTCTAGTAGATTAATATAGATGCTGGTAATTGCTATTAATTCCAGCTCAGTTTTAATTTGTGGTACAGGCAGTTGCAGTACTTTTCACCAAAAGTGCATGAAATTCGAGACATGCTCTGTTTCCTATGAATGTCATCTCTGGCAGAGCTGGGGGCACACACGGACTGCAGGCATCTGTTACACACTGAACAGGGCACAGGGGTAGGCTGCTGAGGGAGAAGAAACAGGTTTCGACCTCACTGTGCCTCTCATCCCCTTTCAGCTCCACTGAGGATGCTGGAACACCTTTATTTTGCCTCTTGGGAACGTCAGGAGGACAAGGCTGCTCTCGAATTTTCATACTGGTAACAAAATATTTGGAAGCAGAGGGGTGAGTATTCATGCCTTTTTCTTTTCTTCTTCTCATCATGAGCAGGACTAGACACAGGCTAGTCCCAGCTCTACACAGTAATTTAAAATCAATATAATCACAGTGAACTTTGTCACCTCTGCTTCAGCTGAGTAGGTTTTTCATTTGGGTCTCTTGCCATTTTTCTCCCTGAAAATAAGTTCTTCAGTTTCTAGTCTGCCTTGAAATGAAATAAAGCCACCCTTGGCTCCAACACAGCACGTGAGCAGTCTCTCAAAACATGCAAAACACAGAGCAAACTTCCATCATCTGCACATAGCTACATTCAAACAATGATTTCCATTAAATATTTAGGACTCAAATATTTATATCTAGTCAATTACATTGAACGTTACTTATTCTCTGGGGAATTCTTGCTCTCCCTCAGCAGAGAAGAGAGGACCAAAGTGCATTTCCTGTACTTAATAATAACACAGTAATACCTTTGAAGAAAATCATCCCCATTAGATGCAAAGACCTTGGAAGCAAATATACATGTTTGTGTAAAAGAAAAGAGAAGTATCTTTTTGGAGCCAATATTAATAAATGCTCATCTCTGCCCCAAGAAGCTTAAAGCTTAACTCCAAGAGAGAATAAAATGTGTGTGTGGGGGGGGGAAAGGTCAGTGATGTAGGATCCCTTTTTCACAGCTGTACCTTCACTCTGGAATACAGGCAATGGGCAGGTCTGCCAGGCTGCAGAGTAATGCCCCAGGAATGGAACAGTCATCAGTACCACAATTTCCCACCAGCAGACCAGTGCTGTAGGTCCTAGTGTAAAGATTTACAGCTGGCATTTTGTAGCAAAGAAATCACCAGCTAGACTTTGCTAATCGTGTTATCATGCTCAGTAATTCATACAGCTCTCCCACAGCAAAACCTTTTTATTACAGAATTTCAAAAACCAATACTTGAATTTTAAACTTTAATATGAACTTACATTTTAAAACATTAAATTATCCAGTGAAGCGGACGTGAATGTGAAAAAAGGCCATTTCCTCCATCATTTCATTAAATTTGAAAGTACTTATTTATTTTAATAAGTAGAGATGTCCATATGCCAGGAAATTAACATCAAAGAATGTTAAATATGCCCAGTATCACTTAAAAGCCTATGAAGCATTATGCATTTTCAGAAATAGCATAACTCAGCAAAACTACTTTCCCAGCTGTTACTTTTTATTACAGTTT
Source organism: Buphagus erythrorhynchus (assembly GCA_013400855.1). NCBI lineage: Eukaryota > Metazoa > Chordata > Aves > Passeriformes > Sturnidae > Buphagus > Buphagus erythrorhynchus. The sequence continues at coordinate 77,255 of VZTT01048199.1, forward strand.
CCAATAGTACTTTGGGGGAAAAAAAGCTGAAAATGTTTACTGTACTCTGCACTCCTGTTCATACTGAAATCATAAGATGCAAGGTTGAATGATGTGTTCAGGTGCCACACCACACCACCTTCTCTCATTTAAGGTCTTCTGCTAATTCCAAACAGATGGCTGCCTACAAATCCCTCTTCCAAGGGCTCCTGTGCAGACCTCCTCCATTGGCACATATGATCAGGGCATCAAATGGAAAGGCTGGGCTTGGACAATTTCCTTTGAACAGTTATACTTCACTTAGCACAACAGGATAGAATTATGACTAATATTTTGAGCACTTGAACCACCCAGACATTTTTCAGCCTTCAGAACCCATCTGCAGAACTCGCAGGGGTTTCCTCACAGAAGCAGAACTTTACTGGCACGTGTTCTGAAAAGCTACTTGTGAGCACTTGCCATTTTGAATGGGGGCCCATCATGGGTTAGCCTAATTTCCTAAAAAAACAGGCTTACATATTTGAGCCTTCTACTGCATCTGGGCTACCAACTCCCCTGCCCTCTGACCACAACTTCCTAACTTGCTGGGTAACTCTGACCCAGTCTGAGAGAAAGGAGTGACCTTACAGATACAGCACAGCCACAGCTTTAGTGATGCACAAGCATCAACACAGGGAACAGTGGCACAGAGCACAACTGGAGGCCATGAAATAAGCTCAGAGCTTCTTAGGCACTGGAGACTCTTCACAGGAATATGAAGCACTTAACAATTCATAGAGCTGCACAGCTCTGGTGTTTTAACAGCAGAGAAAAGGAGGCTCTTAGTACCTTCTCCAGCTCATAGTCTTCACCTCATTACACTCTGATGCATTTAACACCAAGCCACCTCTCAGATGACTTGCACAAATTTAAGCTAGAGGTAACTTTTCTGTTTGCACTGAGAGCAATTATGTCCTGCAGGCATCTGGGGAGCCCTTGTCCAAAATAAGCAGTAACTGAACTACATGCACTGAGCCCTTCTTTACAAAAGTCACATCCAGTTCTCTGCAAACACTTTCACAGAGCAAATCCCCTTCCTCAGAGATCAGCATATGCTAATAGTGTATCATGAAGGCAAGTGTCTCAATTTCATGTCTCCAGCAACAGAAATATAAATTAAAAACATGACCTGAAGTGCCACAGAAGCATCCAAGTTAGAATCTCTCTGAAAAGTTCATGTCACCTCTGGGTATGAGCAGGCTAGCATCTGGCATGTAAAATGGCTTTTCATACCCCAAGGGGCCAGAAGGCTCCAGCAGCAGCCTGAGACACCTCAGGAGCAAAAGACAGCATGTAAAACTGAACATGAAGTGATCTAAACTCTCCAGAACTTCACTGCTGTGCTACCTCTGGGTAAATCTTATTTCTGTACTTGGGAAATACGTTCACACAAACACAAAGCAAATCACATAACTTTCACTTCTTCATTCTGAGCGTGTCCACTCAGTGATTTGTTCATCCAGGAGCTTGACACACGGGATGGGCCCCAGTGCTCCAGGACCAGATGATGTGAAATACAGCAGGGGGACCCTGGGAGGTCCCAACCCAGCACAGTGCAAAAGGAAATGATCAACATTTAAAGGACTTCTGTCACCTCAGCTCTAGCTGTGAGTGTATTATGGGGAGTTGGGACACATAGGAAGCATTTGTTTCATTATTCCACAGAAGGAAGGCAACAGAAACTGCAGTCACATGCCAATACTCATCACCTTCAGGCATTCAGCTGCAGGGACTTCTCCTCTTTTGTTCATTTCTAAGGAAATTTATACACCAAGACAGTTCAGAAAACCTCACAAGAGAGTCAGAAATCAAGAACCCCTGATTCTGGATTTGTGAGACAGCTCCTCCTGAATTTTCTGCCAGCTGCACAACTTAGATGTTGGCCTGAATGCTTTAATTTATATCAAGCTAAAAGAGGCAGCTTGGGCCAGCATCAGAGACCTCAGTTCAGCCACACTGGGGTGGTGTGAGACAGGGCACCCAGCCTCTTTACAGCTGTGCTCACAGCATGAGCTTACCTACAGCAGCTGTGCTAAGGAGAGGTGTATCCATGTACCTGCAAGGTATCCTGTATCCATGCACCTGCCTGCAAGGCTGCAACCCCACAGCAGCGTGGGGAAAACGTGCATGGAGTGAGACTGCATTCAAACAGGAGTGTCAGGGAGAGGTTTGCTTCAGCCACGGCCAGAACAGACTGTCTCAGGTTAAACTCAGCAAGAACTGCTGGGAAGAAAGCAGGCAGGATGGAGATGGAGGAAGATGCTGCTCAATGCTCATGGCAGCAGAGGCTCCTTCAGTGGAAGTCAAGTCTTAGATATTTTTAAAGGAGTTACTGTTTCAAAAGTATCTCACCCTACTGAGGGTTCAAGGGCTCCCCGAGCAAGCAATACTCACCAGCCCTTACTATGGCAGGTCAAGTGCCAATCTTTACATCTCTGCAACAGGAACAAAGGGTTCCTAATTCTTCACAAATGAAACCACTCATCTCCCTAATTATCCTGAAAATATTATCAACCCACAGTCCCACTCATCTCACAACTGGGCAATGTAAAGAGATGGAAATGGGTGGGAACACACACTTAGGAAACATTCATTCAGGGTTCAGTTGGATTAAACCCACTTGCTTTCCCAGCTTTACAAAAACAGAAGCTTGATACTCAGGTTCTCAGTAAGGCTTCACATTATTTTTACACTGCAGAGCAATGTACCTCTTCAATAAATCATTCCAGTGCCAATAGCCTCCCTCAGATAGAAAGGCTACAGAGATGACCCTTAAAATTTCAGAAGAGTTGAAAACATTTCCAGAAAATCACTCAAGTGCTGTTTAAGGATGTAATTTATATGCACAGCTCTGCACTCCGTTGCAGGAGTTCATATTTATTTAATTTGACAAGTTAAAAGTGTGCCCATCTAACTTTTCGGGCACATGCAGTCTTTAAAAAAAAAAATCTTTGTAACTTAAAGCCAAATGTTCTGTGTATTGAATAGGAAAAGAATGTGATCTTCCTCAAACCCACTGGAAAAAACTGAAATCATCAGACTAAGAGCTTCAACAAAGCACCAGCACAGGGAGAAATGGAGTTTGCTGATGAAGGAAGAATTAAGCTCCACAGCCTGATCACCTCCAGAAGACCTTCTGTTAGCCCAGGAGCTTCACAGCAGCTGGGCTACCAACACGGTCCCCCAGAGGAGGCAGTCTCCAAGGCAACAAGGTCTCTTCAATTAGCACCTGACAAGGTGGGATGTGTGGCCTCAGAGACAGAGCACAGCACTGGGACCTGCAGGGAATTTCCCACTCTGTTGTGCATGGCATGGGGTGTATCCCAAAGTTACACTGCCCTGCCCCTCAGGCCCCCACATCCACCTCAGAGACACTGTAAGAATTAAATTCCTTCAGCTGCTAAGCACTCATTCTGCAGACCAAAGGATCTAGATGAGACTCTCTTTGATTCGTCCTTCCTTTCTCCAGCAGAGATGTGACATTTGACACAGAATAAGCCATGGCCACAATAAGCACCTGTATCCCATGGCAGACCTGCCAGCAGCTGCCCAGGCTGGTGCAATGCCAGCCCTGCAAGGCAGCCCAGTGTGCCAGACCTGCTCCTTGTGCAGGCAGGGGCTGCTTTTCAGGGATCATAACGATTAAAAACTGTAAATCTGCAATACCACATTCTGCAAGATGGAAGCTTTTGGGAAAGGGGAGAGATAGAGCAATTCCTGGGGCAGAGATACTGAAAAAAAGATTATCTTCTAAGCAGTGTCTGGAAAGGTACAAAGAAGCCATCTGACGTAACAAAAATAATGGAGATAATTCTACATCTACTGCATCAACTGCAGTACTGGCCTGGCTCAGCCATTTCATACAAAGACTCTGCTTATATCCTGCAACTAGAATTCTGATTCATTCCTTGATTATTTCATGCTTGGACTATTGCAATAATGTTTGTGCCAAGCTACATTTTTTTTCTTTTTAATCCACACGCTACAAGACTATTCAGAGCTTCTGTGCTTGCTTTGTTTCTCACTGAAGTATCCTTGATGTTCACATACTTTTTTCGTCAGTGTTATTCTCCTATATGTGTTCAGTTACATATGAAATCAAGATTGGAACTCCAAGGTATCACTGCAATCATTCAAGAACCTCAAAAGCAGCAGGCTCCAACTTTCTGAGTATTCTCCAGTCCATTTGCTGAGCTTGTATCACAGCTGTTACCTGAATACTCCATCTTGCTTTTGCATGCTTAAAATATATGCATTTCACGTGTTCTTATGTCTAAAGAACTTCAAATATTTTATCTTGTTGCTTATTTCAGTGCCTAGAGATCAACTAAATGGACAACTTTTTGCTGCACTTCAGCACAATCTCAGTCCTTTGAAACAGTGCACTGCTTGTTGTAATTCCAGAGGTTTTCCACAAATGTCCCAGTGTTCACATTGAAAGAAAATGCAACAAAAAGCACAGTACATTTAAAGAAGTGAGAGGTCTCCCCTCCCCAGCTAAAGCAGCTCTTTGTGCTCCCTCGTGTGAGGGGAGATTGCCACAGCTAGGATTGCAGCAGTGCAAAGTAAAAATACTTGTGATGCACTATTGGAAAAACTGTATCTGAAGGTCTGAGGATTTCATCTCACATCTGTTGCTGTTATTTTATACTTCTGTGCTGGGGAAAAAAATTCATGAAAGAGTGAAAGTTGAGGGGATTGGTTCCTTGCACATCTCATATTTCAGCCTCTCAAAGCTGTTCATCTGCCAATGGCCTATCTGGTAAGAAACAGTAAAGGAAAAATTCAGAACACTCAAAAATCAGAGATTTGCTTTAATGCACTTAAGCATGAAAACCAATCAAGTTCTAGTGAGAACCTTGCCAAAAGAAAAGAAAAAAGGGAATTTCACCATATCTGCATCTGACTTTTAAAAATCCAGTCAAGCATTTCAATATAGACTGGATATATCAGGATTGACTGTGACAGTACTTGGAATAAAAACTGGAAAAACAGTTTTCTTGCACACAAGAAAAGGTGGCAAGAGAAAGAGTAAACAGTATTAATGGCATTCAATAATGAAATCGTGTCTGTGTCTAAGTAGAAACTAAATTACTATCTGAGGTTTCCTTAGCAGATTATTTAGAAACTTGCCAATAGACAAACAAAGTAAGTGACAAGACTCTCAATCAGAGCTGTGCTCCCCAGCAATATGGCTTAGTAAAAATGATACAGACTACTAGGGCTGCTCCTGGCAAGGCTGGCTCTCCTCAGGGAACAGCTAATGGTAAATACTCAACACAAGCGTGATTGTGAATTCCTTATTCATGCTATGGTTAGGAAGATGTATCCTGTTCTCTGGGATAGGAATGTGACAGCTCATTTCTTCATTCTCAGAACAGAAACAAAAGATAGTATTTTGTACTGGCTCCTTCACAGGGGCAGAATAGCTAAGGAAAGATAAAAGGCATTCTCCTTGACATCCTCCCAGTACTGCATGTTGAGATGCAGATTCTGCAGACACAGATGTGTCTCGTGCACATCTGCACAGTGTCATGGACATGAAGACTCATGAACCAGAAACGTCAGAATACAAACAGTCAAAATATACAGACGGTAATTCCTGTTTATTTGAGCAAACACACAGCAGTTGCTTTAGCTGTGCACATCCAAAATCAAGGTTCATGCTCAGACAGTAGCAGCAAACTCTCAAGCTATGGTTTCCTGTGTTCCCCTTATGAAAGAGTGTAGCACTGATTTCTGGAACAACTGTTCCACTAATAAGATGCATATGGAAACGAATGCCTTGCAGCTGGTTCCAGCAGGGTTCACTGAAGACTACTATTCATCTCTGATGAATGCAGATAAAAATATTCAAAGCTCAGTTTACTGATCAGATATTAATGGCAATGTTTTTCCTACTTCTCTCAGCTTAGCTCCTCTTTAGAAAGTCAGCTCAAAAGAGTGAGAAAGCTAGAGAGCCAGAACCTCCTCATTTTGACTATCCTGCATTTTTTTATGAGTACTCTTACAGAGGAATGATAACTGAACACATGGTGTGCCAGAGTTTTGGTCAATATCAAGATTTATTATTCAGAGGGACTGAAGGAGTGAAATACTGACCACGGCAAATAGCCCATTAGTTACCTCTCAGTTCAATAAGTCTTGATGCTTTCCTTACTATGTGCTGATTATTTCCTGTCCAATTCACATTAGCAGCTTATTAAATGAGAACAATCTAAGCAAAGAGAGAAATTCACACATTCACAAAGGATATTCCAAGTTACATTCCATCACAGTTAACACCATTTGCTGTTCTTTCAGGAAATAACCATTACCCATCATTCCTGTTTTAATGCCAGCAATTGCTTTTGAGAAGAACACTCGATTCTTACATTCACCACCGGTTATATTTTAAATAATAGCATCTTAAAGGACAGCAATAACTGCCTAAGTGTTGTAGGACAAAGCATTCACACACTGACAGTGTCCAGTAGCTTGACAGCATGGCCAAAGTTCCTGTTCTTAATGGACACCTTTCCCCACTCACAGGGTCATCTCTACTCTTGTAAAGCCTATTTTTCTTCTATTAACTTCTCCTAATGCTCACAGCAGTTGCACAGAATCTTGAAGAGAAAGGATTCAACATTTTAGACAGAAAAAATATCAGTAAGAACATGCACAAATAACAGAAGCATTATAAGCAGTGCCAATAATTTCATGTAGAATATGAGAGACTAAAGGTACAAAGAGGAAAGAGATGCCTTGAATACACCATGAATACAAATAAGATTAAAGGGAAAAAAACAACTGTATGAGTTTTTTACACAGGATTCTCTTTACAAAGCCACAGTTAGATAAACATCTAAAAAGAACACATCTACATCCTCAGCCAAGGATTATTCTCTGAGAAGCCCAAATGGTTTTGATTACTCAAAAGAGTACTTCTTAAATGAGTCAGCTCACAACATTGAAGCTGATCAGCAGAACATTCATCAGGGGAGGAGGGCACCCCAGCTCAGCTGGGAAACTCCAGTGATAAAAGCACCATCACCTACAACATCCTGCCCCAGGAGAGTGCAGACCCATTCCATACCATTAACCACTAAATTAAAAAATTAAAATGTTAAAAATTAACACTGGGAATAATTAGACATCACATCTTTTACCTGAAGACGCAAAAAGGAGTTTCTTGATTGGGGTAAGCCCCTTGCTACTTCTGGTTTTCCACAATCTCATGCAATGATTGTCACATTAATTTTACACAACAGCTTTTCAAAAGAACAGGTATGAGTAGATACAGGTCCTCCAGAGCTGCCAGCACTGAAGGTACAAGCATCTGCATCAGCATCTCACACTGTAATCTCCCAAGACCCTGACCCTGAAGCTGCTCATTTTTTGGGCTACTGCAAGGCAAACCAGGGTCTGCTCAGATTCCCAGCAAAGTGTTCTGAGCACTGACAGATGCAACACTTGACACTGAGAGGCATCTTTAAATGGCTGGCATATGATGCTCTGTGAAGAAGCATACATTACACAAGGCAGGGTCAGTCAGAAAGCCCTGGATCTAGTAGATGTTTCAGTTGCATATTTCTGTAGGCTTTTGCTTCAAGTATTGTTTTGGTTTTTTGTTTAAAAACCAGTTTACTATTTACAAAAATATGTCCATACTGATGAAAAAACACCTGAACTACTACTATCTGTCATTGTGATGGGTACTAGAAACATACTGAGTTCTGTGGCAAATACAAAGATGTGCTAAAAATAATTTCAAACCTGTGCATTCAGTGATCAGCCTAAAAGAAAAAAATGACTTGGAAGAGCAAAGACTGAAGTGAAACACATTCAGGATCCACACCTACTTTTTGTGACTATGCCTATTCCACATTTCTGTTGCACTACAAGTAATGTGGCCAGTCCCAGTTTAGGAAGTCTTTGGCAAACTGTAAGACACAATCATGGAATAAATACTTGGCCAAAACTTACATGAATACACATGCGCAGAGAATTCCTCCAAGAAATGTCGTTTGAGCTTCTTAAAAATCCTAAAAAGAACATCTAGGAGATCTCAGTCTCTGTTCAGTCTTGCTGTTTCTATTTAAAGACAAGTTAGTCTCCTGTTTTCAGCATTTGCTCACTTCTGAATTTGGTTTAAAGAGCTGCTAGCAGAGACTTAATGAAGTTTCTTCTAAAGGGCTGATGGTGTTTCCTGCTGTCTTTTTGACAGAACCCATTCAAAATGGACCTTCTTCATTTAATTATCTAGTCTTTACTTTTGCAAGTTTTATTTCTGAACTAGAATAAATGTTATAGTCAGAAATGTGTCTGTAGGGTTATTCTAAAAGGCTTAAAATCCTTTCCTTTCCAGCCAGTGAAAAGAGAAGTGTGGTGCAGCTTTGTGCACAACTGGAATTCAGAGGTTCCTGTCACAGGCACCTTTAGGGGTGTGGGTACCTTATACAAATGCTACAGGTCCCAGGGTTGTTCAACACCTGATCAATGACTGAAGTTTCTCTTCTCTAAATTCTTGTGCCTGAGAGGATAAATATGACCAGGCAGCACTGGGTAATGCTATAGATCACTCATAAAACCAGGAAAATTCTTGATCTCCAGAGTTTAAACCAGCTCCTGGACCATTCACCCTCCACAAGAGCTGGGAGCAGCAGAAGGATTTCCTACAGGCTACGGAAAGGCTAATGTAAAAGCACAGTACAGGACAGATACATCCTGTGGAAGATGGATATTTGAGGGCTCTCTGCATGGCTGTGCCCTTTTTCCACCCCCAAGCAGGAAAACCACAACTGGCCTCCTGCTTTTGGACCTCTCCATCCCCACCACAGGATTTATTACAGAAATCTTAAGCCCAAAAATACAAAAGCTCTGCAAGCAAGCAGGCACAGCCATAAAAAGAGAGAGGCCTGTGCTGCTGTAAATCAGTTCTGCTCAACTGAAATCAATATAAAGCCATAGCTCAGCCTAACACACATGGTCTATGCTGGGGCTCAGCAGAAGCTCTCCACTGATGGCTGTCAGGAGCTATCCTGGTCTTGTTTACTCCTGTTGGCAAAATCCCTTAGATGAAACTCCAAATTCACCAGCCCCCAGCCCAGCAGAGCCTCCTTCCCTGCCCATAATTGCTGGGGCTGGGCCAGCAGCTGTTGTACAAATAACTGGAGGGGAGCTGGCCTGACCATCTGAGGATAGGGAAGGGAAGCAGCCTACCAGATAATGTCTGTAAAAGAGCTTGGAAACCACTGACACAGGCTAATTGCTTACTGCAGAGTGAAGTTTCCCCTCTCTGTAGGCTCATTTAATGTAAACTTCCTAGGCATGTCCAAAACCCTACCCACAGGACAAACGTTAGTACATAAAGTGCTTAGCCAAGCCCTGCTCAGGGTGCCTGGGAAATATTCTGGGGAATGGGGAAGCAAGGAGAAAGAAACAGATAACATGATCATCCTCCTCATTATGCTCAGCTAGAAACAAACATCTGTTTGGTATCTGGGCTCTGCCACCCACCATTTATTCCCAATTTCAACCTAAACACAGAAGCTCAGCATTTTCATTACCTCTGGTCCCCTCAGCGAGCAAATATGGACAAAATGGCATCAGATAAGACAGGCTGAACTGGCTGAAAATCAAAAGGGGTCATTTGTCCTACATTACTAAAATGTTTACATTTCTTTTACTTGCCTGACCCCATTTGCAAATGAGATAGATTGTATTTTGAGATCTAACAGAGATAACTTGTGTACATTGATGGAAAAATACTCTACACTTACCTATAATCATTCATTCCAAATGAAATAAATGGTCTGGATAAAAGAGGGGTGTTAGCAGTCAAAAACAGTTGCATATTTATCTGTTATCAGCATTCTTAGAAAGTAATATTTTTCCTTCAGCTAAAACTAGCCCTGCACAAGGACCCTCTTGGACAAGCAACAAATGTCTGAAATATATCTGAGATCTTCCAGAAATGCACATACAAGTTCAATATAATGATTGAAATCTTCATAAAAACTTCTTAGATACTGAATATCCTCTACAGAGTCAACATAGCTAATCACACCACTTCTAGAACACAGCAACCAGCAAATCAAAGACATCATTCTGAAGTGTATTTTTATTTGTGGCATTTCAAAATTGTGCAGGTACAAGGGCTCTTCCATAAGACTTTATGAAAGCAGTGGGACAAACAACAAAATACCCTTCCAGTATGCTATCTTTTCAGCACCACACACCCTGGCTTGATGCCCTGACAAATCTCATTGTTGTCATTATACCCTACCACAAAAATACATGCACAGAAACAAATAATTGTAAGACTTCTGGGGTGTTAGTTTTTTATCGTTGTTGTTCTTTTTTTTAAATCTGGATATAGCTAGATAGACATAAATACAGATATATATGGATGCTTACAGTCCTCCTAGAAGGCCCAAAATGGTAAGCAAATGGTGAGCTTGGGAGTATACTGATTGCACCAGAAGAGCAAAGAAAAGTTTGGGAGTATGCCTGACCAAGGGTATGTCAAGAAACTAAAACAAGACTGAAAGGAGGAAGAGAATAATAAGGCAAATCCTGCAGGTAGATGGCAGAAATGCAAGAAAGGAAGGCATGTGTACAGGAGGAATTTCCAAGGAAGTCAGAAGAAGAAAAAACACTGTAAAACTAATTTAAACTGAGCACAGTAGTAATAAAAAGCAAGTAAACAATTTGATTCTGGAGATATTACATGTTTTAGTGCTCTGAAGAGAAGTCACTCACCCGAGTATGCCCAGTAAGGATCCCCTGATGCCTTTCTCCTCCGGATCTGCACAGAACTCCCATGTCTGCTCTCGTGCACAGAGCCCACGTAACCTTCAGTCAGAGCTGGGAACAAAAGAAGCAGGAATTGTTGAGAAAGTGGTATTGGCTCCCTGGAGTTCACAGAGTGATGCTTAAATCTTTGTTGAGCAGAGACTACAAATGGGGTATTGCTTAAAAGAATTTAACAGGCACGTTCCCAAAACCTCCCCCCGTGCAAAGGTGAAGCCACGACTCACTGATGCCATTATTCTGGTCTGGATGCCTGTGCAATTCCAGTAATTTCCATCAGGAAATTCTGATGTACACAAACAAACAATATCAGCCTTGACATACAACCAAACTTTCTCTGTTTAGAACCAGAAGTTTACTTTGCCAGTGACTACCAAACTATGCCTGCCAGAACACCCAGTGTGCCACAGCAATGACTTAAAGCATGGAAGGGAAAGGACAGGACTGGAGAAATCTTTGTAAAACCCCACAAGCTAGAAGGTGTAAATTCAAGTAAACGAGAATAAAGCCCACATCCTACACTCCAACCCAGGATTTTTTCTTTTATACCCCCAATAATTTTTATTTTTTCTTTTGTAAAGGAATGAATTGCTTCCACGAGGATGTGGGGTATTTGGGCTTTTCATGTGCATATTTGACTTATTGTTTCTATGCATCTGATTGAACCAAAGTGGAGGTGTGTAAATTCACAAATGTCAGTAGAAAGTCTGCAATAAATTCAACTACATTTCTCAGAGCACCATAATAAATGCACACAAACAAAAACCACCATAGATCCATAGACATGGAATGTGAGAAACAAGTATGCACCAAATGGCTTTATGGAAATTTAAGCCCAACTTCTCCCAAACCACTTATTTGATCAGTAAGAAACTAGCTGAATAATTCAAATTAAAGCTTCAGAAAACCCCATAAAGCACTGCTACCCGTATGCAGTCACCAAGTGCTGCATTCCCTTCAGTTCCCAGGCCAATTACAGCTGGGCTGGAGAGAAGCCTGGAACAGGACTTTATTGAACATCATGCACCAGTAACTCAGAATTTGCCTTTCTTTCCCTTTGGAAAAGCTTCTGGGAGGCTCCACTCTTGCACCACAGCAGCAGAGAGCCTGCTGTGCCCGAGGTTATCCATGAGTGCCACACAGCTCTGTGGACAACCTTCCCTCTGCAAGGTGGATTTCTGCACGTTCTGGAAGCCTGAAGTGGTAGGAAAAGTCGTGCAGGAAAGGCAGTGCAGGTTTGCCCCTGCCAAATCATCTCTTGTGTGAGCAAAGGTACTAATTGTGCCATTGGAATGAGTTCTCCAGATTCCTTGGCAACTTTCTAAATGTTAATTCACCTTAGGCTGCGAAGTGGAAATACATCATGCTACCAGGATTTGTAGGCAACATGACCTCACATACCTTGTTTTCCTCTCTAAAATACTAAATTAAACATCTTACTCTATTCTCTCTTTTTTTTTTTTTTCTTTTTCATACTTCTATATGTCTACGTGTTTGGGAGGCACCAGGCACTCATTTCAACAGGAAAGAACAGGTGTGGGATGTGGAGACCCAAACATTCTTGGCAAAAAAACCTGCAAAACTGAACAAAGATAAGAGACCGTGAAAATCCTGAGGAAGAGAAAATTGAAATAGCCTAGGCAGATGCCTGGAGAGGCTATCAGAAAAAAATGGCCCACTTATTCAGTTAAAAATCACATGTGCTGACAAATACACCTAAAGCTCTCCTTGTTACACAATAAAAGCAGCTTTCTCCTTTCTCTACAGAGAAGGCAAGTAATTGTGGGATTTTTGTTGGTGAAAAAGTCTGAAGCTTTCAGGCAGGAGGAAGATTGGACACTGCCTCCTCCAAAGAACAAACTCATGCTCCTGCAGGTGCTCAGTGAGCACTCTTGTGTGCCTTGACATCCAGAGAAAGGCACCGAGTCTAAATAATCTATATTTGTTGAAGGTACAGGGGCTTCGAGTCAGTGCAAAACATCTTGGGTTGTAAACACCTCTGCACTTCCAGCTGGAACCATCAAAAAGCCTCATGGTAACCATGGGATGGCCATGAATCATACCACTGATTTTCAGTGTCTTCTGTGCAGAAAATTAAATTATGCAAATCCAAGCCTTTATGAATGCCTAACATTAATGTGAAATTGAACATTTGCTTCAGTCAGCACCTTATTCATGCAATTATAAACCTGACATTCTTATGAAAATATGCAGTTTTAGTTTTCTGCATAGATACTTAATAGATTTGTGTACTTATCTGTATTTATAAAAGGTAAAGAGACATGCTGTACATAAATTTATTTTCACCATAAAAGATGTTACAAACCAGGAGGGAGCTCAAGTACAGAACTATGGGAAGAGACTTGCTGGTTGCTAAATAGTTTCTGTAGGACTGAAAAAGAAACAAATTGGCACATCCTGTTCTAAATAAAATCCTGCATCACTCACTGCTAGATAGCCCAACATTAATATCAATAATCCCCTTATAGACATGCAGTAATTCAGTAGTCATCAGCAATTTAGAGAAGGCATACACTTATTGGGCAGCTGCAGAAACTCTGGGAAAAGGTTGATAGCTCAGGATCATGCTGTGAACTGGGAAGGGCATGGTCTGGCTCTTGCAAAAACCATTTTGCACCAAAATCATTGCCACAGCACCACCTTCCTCCCTCAGCCCATTCAGCACAGCCTGGCACTGCTTCATGAGGCCACAGAAACACTCCAAGACACACAAGTATTGTTGTGGTAGTGAACAAACAGATATTGCTGACCATATCTCGTGCTGGTAAAGCCATCAGAAAACCAGACTCAGTCTTGGGGTGCTTCTGTTCTTTGGTGTTAACTGGGGCCAGTGGACTCTCTCATCCTCAGGAGGTGCAAGGTACAGAGCAGAGCATACAGTGGCTTTTCAGATAAAAGTCTGGAGGAGCTGAAGCATTCAAATCAAGTTCTTTCAAAAAAGCAAGTGCTTCATACATCAAAACAACTTGATGTTTCAGGTAGAATCACTACTTTTTCCAGATTTGGGGGCGGAGGGGGGGATGCACCTTCCGACCAAAACAACCTGACAACACCAATGAAAGTTTAAGTTTCTGAGAAAACATTTAGGTTATATTAGCACCAATCACTACAGGATTCTAAAAGTCTTTTTTTCAGCTGGGAGACAGTTAACAGCTCCAGAACAGGGAGCAGCCAATTGGTTTCCTGTTGCACTCCTGCAGAGCTGGATGTTGGAGAAAAGCCAGCAATTAGGCTGCTCCTACAGGGAGCAGCCAGGAGAGGCTCCTCTCTTCTGGGAACCCTGCAAAAGTTGGGGAAGTGAAAATCGGGACAATAGGAGGGGCAGGAACATGCTCCAGGAAGGCTCAACATGGAGCAGCCAAATTAGAGGGGTGGAATAGAGGCACACAGAGCAGGGGGCAGAGATGAAGAGAAGGCACAGCAGAAGCCCTTGCCTTGCAAGGTTTCCTCTGATCCATCATGCCAGTGCTGATGGTAGAGGGGAGATGAACACCAGAATATATGGTCTGAGGCTTGCAGAACACGATGAAAAGAGAAAGGGAGCGACTGCACACTCAGAGACACAAGTGTGAGATTAAATCCTGAGCAGCTCCCCTGGCTGCCGGTGCAGCATCAGTGTCTGCTGGGTGTAACACCCAGAGCCCATGGAGCTGTGCTGGGCCCTGCAAGGACAGCATCCTTCCAAGCCAGCATGGACAAATCTCTTACACACAATTTCATATCATTTTAAGCAGCACTGAACGCTACATGATTTTTGATGATGTGCTAAATGAATCAGCCCAGCCACAGAGCTGCAGACGGCAAAGGCGATGCAATGCTGGCTACACCCAGCATCCTGAGCAGCTTCCCATTCACTCTGTCTCAACATATTAACTTGCCAATAAAAATTATTTGATAAGTGCCCTCAAAGGTACGATAAGGTAATTCCTGCCTGAGTACCTTACTGGTATTCATAGTTCACATGGTAACACAAAATTTTATCCCCAATCTACCTTAAATGTAAAGCTATTACACTATTCAGAGAGATTATACCCTCGGCATTAGCGTTTAAAAGGTATCAAGCCATCAGCTATGAAAGAAAAATCCTTTAAGATCGATATGTTATGTCTGAATGGTGAAGTCATCAGTTACAATGGTAGATTAACTAGATTGTGTGCCACACTCACATTCTTTTAAGCCTTCTTTGAAGACAAGGGTTGCACAAAAATCTGTTTTCAGCCATTGCAATTAAAATGGGACAAATTCAAAGGTACACACATTGCCCACCTCATAATCACTCTGACTTTCCACCATGGACTATAGTAGCAGCTGAATCACAGTTTTATTCCTAGTCCTTAATGTGTATGAACTTCTTAACTGAGTAGTTCAACACGGAGCTACAAGCCAGCCTTTGGAGACAGAGCCTTGACTATTGGAGTCTGGAGTAGTGTCACACTATGAGAACACTTAAAACAGAGGAGTTAAAGAAAAGACCTTGTTAGTGTGCAACAGAAAAACCACTAAATCATAAGGAACTCTAGCAATTAGTTCTGTATCAAATCAATGCCTGCAGAAAAGCAACTTTTTAAAATGAAGAAAAACATTCTTTTCTTGAAGACTGCACAGCACTGCATTTTAAAAAGGCATGAAAGCAGAGAGACATTACTTGAAGGGCTTTTATACCATCTCTTAAATGGAGATAAAGAGAAGAGTGATCCAAGACACCCATCTGCAAGCCTAAAGCTTCATGCAAGCCTCACCAGAAAAAAGCAGCACCTTTATCTAGGTGCCTTCACTGTATTTTAATTGGACTGTGCTAAAGAGAAGCAGGTAAGCTGGAGACATTGCAATGCTATGCACTGTAACACACACACTGCTGAAATGAGTTCAGGCTCCTGGGCAATTTCTTAGTATAAATGTTGCCAAATGAGCCAGAAGGAAAGAAGAAAGGAAGGGGAAGGTAACTGATAGATAATAAATTTATAATATCGGACAACTAAAATATTTTGCACAATTAGTATAAATAATACTTAAATTCATCTCCCTAGGCTCTTTCATGGTCAAATTCCTAAACACAACTAGGCTATTTGCCCTAAATATTTTACCACCCTTTGACAGCAAATAAATCTAGAAATATTTCAGGCACAGCTAATCCATTTTGATAGTGCATTACTTTTAAACAGACTTTTCAGACATGGATCT
This sequence comes from Buphagus erythrorhynchus, assembly GCA_013400855.1. Taxonomy (NCBI): domain Eukaryota; kingdom Metazoa; phylum Chordata; class Aves; order Passeriformes; family Sturnidae; genus Buphagus; species Buphagus erythrorhynchus. The sequence continues at coordinate 93,269 of VZTT01048199.1, forward strand.
CCATATTTTGCAGATTATTTTATATCTTGCCAAAGAGGGATGGAAATTACGACAACATATAGTAGTCAGACAGCATCAACAAATTATATTCTGAATGAGACTTCATCCATTGATAGTGCTGCAGAGATTTCTTCTTTATCAGATAAAAGCCAGAATCTGTTCCCCCATGAACACAGGCAATTTTCACAGCCTTCCATTAATGAAATATGGGAGTGAAAAATGACGAGTTTCTCACAACTTAAGTGAAATAACAGATAGCCAGATGCTACATCTGCCAAGAGACATATGTCCCTTTCCCAGATGACAGTCACCCAGACAGCCCCTTCATTCCTGTGTGAGTGGAATCCACAGGTCTGTTCCAAAACTGACATGGAGACTTTTCACACCATTCATTCTCTGTTGTTCACGTGTCTGATAGATGATATGGTAAGAGCACAAATCCTAAGAACAAGAACATAAATGCAGAGCACAGCAGGCCTCTACACGAACTAACCAGCAGAATGCAATTTGAAGATGAAAAATAGTCTAAGGAACATGCTGTCAAACTGTGGGGATTAAATTAACTAGCAGAATTAAAAGCCCTTTTCCCAAACATGAATACAGCAGTCCCTAGGTGTGACCCTTGCTAACCTGTTGTGTTCAATGCCATAAGTTAAATGCAGTGCAATCTTGTAATACTCCAATGTATAAACATAATGAAAGTCCCAGAGCAGCAGAGCTGGTGTGGACAAGCAATGGAAAAGAGATTTGCAGCACAGCCTTTTCCTTGTATTACAAGGGATGGAGTTTAAGGGTGACAAGAAAGTCTCCTCCATCAGAGCCAGACTGATGCCAAACCAGACCTTGGGCATGCACTGTACAGTGGCACCCAGTGCCATCAGCCACTCTCCCCACAGCAGATGTCCTTCCAAGGAGAAGCAAACCAGCCACGAGTTCCCTGCTCTCAGCCTGCCTGGCTTCATAAGCCAGATGAGCAAAGCTCATTAGCAAGACAGTGAGGCAACTTCAAGTTGCATTAATGATGCTCCATTAAGGGGACTCAGAAAAAGAAGCTTGGGAGGCCAGGAAGAGACAGATGCTGCTGGATGATTAGAAAGGGCTTGATTTTGCATTTTCATGGCTTACACTTTGCTGGCATCAGCTGTGCAAGATGTGACATAGCTGGTAAATTTGGACCACTGATGTCAACCAGCATCACCTGCAGCACTTGTGCTCAGAATAAGTAGCCATCCAGACAACAAACAGTGCCAATAACTTCCACCTCAAGATAAAACCACACAAAATAAACCAACTGCAACATCACCCCTTCCAGGAGGATGATGCCCTGCAGCAAAGCTTCTGCCAGACAACTTGCAGAATACCCTGGGACTAAGGGTTCTCAGTCTGTGGAACATGAGCTCCCATCTACCCACGTGTGAGCTACATGTAATGAAAAAAGAGCCAAACAAACCAGTCTGGTATTTGTCCTCCTGAAGAAAGTGCAGAGAAAATAGCCCAGACAACAGCAGTGCTCCTTCAGGAAGGAGGGTCTGCTGTTCATATGACACTGCAACAGCTGAAGAAATGAATGAACACTCATCCCCCAACTCTGGGTACTGCAGATACATCAAAACCAGCTGTTTATAAAACCCTTATTCCACCAAACTGTTCTCTGACACTTCCCAGAGAATACAGAATGCAGAAATAGACATTTACCTTTAAGACAAAGTTTTCAGATAGACTAGTATTCTAGGCATCTAAGCTGAGATACCTTAAAGAAGCACATTATATTCTGAAAACTGGAGTCCTTTTAGACACTTCTGATTTTGGTAGTCAGACAGAAAAATAATTGGGAGCACCTGAAAACTCTGTGACCTTGAAAACTCTTGGTGAGTGCATCCTTCACAGTCCCTCAGACTCCTGTTAACCATCATTATCTGCATTTCTTAAAAGGAGGAATCCTCATCCTTGTTCATCCTCTCTCCCCACTGCACTTCACAAGGGTCCTGTCACCTCTGGATTTTATTTGCAGCAATGAGTGATGCAAACACAGAAATAAAACTTCAGAGCAGAGGTTCATATGCAAGGCTGACCTCCACAGGGAAGCTGATGCTCTCTCAGCCAGTGCTGACAGAATCACAGCAGGTACTTGGGATAAAACAGATAAACTCAATTCTCCAGTATCTCAGGCAGCCTGGTCAGAGTGAGCAGAGGCAATGAAAACCCAGATATGGGGTAAAGTCACTGCTCACACACCAGCTCCAACACCTCTGCACTGTTTCCCCAAGGACAAGCTTGAAGCCAAGCTTGGAACAAGCTGGAATGCAGAGGCAGCCCAGTCTATTTGTGCAGAAGAGACTTGAATCCACCAGCCCAGGCACTCTGAGAAGGGGCTGCTTTGCTCTCTTCATTCATGGCATGGTTTATGTGGGAAATGTATAAGCACTCATATATAATGGAGTTTGTACAATGGATTAATGATGGCAAAAGGGAGCTTTATTTCACTTCTTGCCTTATTGCAAGTACCCAAACTTTAAGGGTTTTGCAACAGAAAATGCCATGGCTGGAACCACCCGTCTCACTCTTATTCTCACATAATCAGGTGCTGCAGCACGCATGGTGTTAAAAGATCACCCTCAGAACAGCAAATAAATGTGACCTTAATGAAGTATTTTGTACTTCCAGTGCCTTGCTTAATGCAGAATCATACTATTATTATTTCACTAAATCCAGCAATACTCACAAAAACACACAAACTTATGCGAAATCAGCAGTTCCAGCTCTCTGCTCTAGAAATAATTTGCTTGTATTGACTGCCAGCATTTGTGGCAGTATAGCCTTATTACATTTTCAAAATGGATTCCCCTAAGTACATGAAGTATCTTGGTAAAAAATGAGACTCGTCCAAACAACCATAGCAAGGACCATATGACACAGACCTGCTTTGTGCATGACTTCTGTCCACCCACTGCCATCGTTCCAGACATATTCCTGCCTCCCTGGAGGCAGCCTATAATTTCATTTTTCATCCCATCATCCCATTAAACCCCCCTTTGCATTCCACCAGTAGAGACAAACATCTATCTACAAACCAGGGTCTTTGCTAAACTAGTGCAGAGTCCCCAGAGAATAACTGTTGTGCAAGAGCTTCCCCTCTGCANATGCAGAGTCCCCAGAGAACAACTGTTGTTGTGCAAGAGCTTCCCCTCTGCACTCCTGCTCCGAGGGCTCACAGAGTCCTCACTCCAAGGCATCCCTCCAAATTCTCCCTCCTCTACCTCTGAAGGAGCAGCACACCCAGCATTCATCCAGCAGAAAGCTGGATCCAGCTGATTTCAGTCCCATGGAGAACACTGAGGCTCTTTATGAAGCCAACAGAGCTGCTCCACTGCATGACATGAGATCAAACATGCCCCATTATCAAGTTTTCACAGACAGGGGCTCATCATCTAATAAAAATCCCTCGTTCTTTATACAAAATGATTTTTTTAACCTGTGTCCTTTGGCCCATTTAACAATTTATCGACTGTGGGAAATAAAGTGAGGCCACATCAATCTCTTCCTGGTTATTTGGTTCCGGCTCTCAAATTAATGCTGAAGGTGGAAAGCTCAATAAAGAACTATTTCAGAAAAGAAAGGAGAAATGCTCTATTCCCACTGTGAGATGTCTTCCTCTCAGTTTGCAGTCAGGTCTCGCCACCTACAGCTGCACAATCTCCTGGAGGAAAGATGGAAGAGCATAAATGTGCATGCTCCCCTGGACTGAGCAGAAATAACTTGAGATTTGTACCATTCTGTGCTGAAACAGATCAGTAGTGCCCAGGTAGCCAGATTTAGTGCCTCCAGCATGTGACAGCAATTCCAGCCAGATCCACAAAAATTATTTTGGGATCAAACTTAAAAGCTGAGTAGAACCAAGCAAGCAAACATTCATTTTTATTTGCATAGAAATGTTTTTAATTTGGCTTATGATCTACAAAACAAGGTTTTTTTCATCTTTTTTTTTTTTTATGCTGACAGCTTGCATTACATACAGATTTTGTAGCAAAGGGTTTCATCCACACTTACTTCCCAAAATATAAATCTAAAGTGGAAACTGACATAAATAGAGATATTTTTTTTGGTGCTGACTGAACAAGTTGTTAGTCTGGGATACATGCCCCAAAAACATGACCCACCGCTCTGAGAACTCTCTCCTTCCAAATAAGTTGCACTGTTCAAAGGGAGAAGACACTAAATACTAAAGAGCTGATCTGTAAACTGAATCAAACTTCCATCTTGGCTTTTCAGTTTTGTTATTGGTTTTTTTACCCAGGCAAGATTTTTTTTTTCTGGAAATTTCCCAGCCCGAAGGTCTGGTGCTGTTTAGAATCCCAAGCTAATACTTGGTTTGTTGGTCATTTATCTCCAGAGAATTCAATAAAGATCTTGACACAGAACCTCATACTACCAAGAGCAAGAGCATTAAGGCCTTTGGCAGCAAGAATATGAACAAAAAACCAAACCAAGCAAAAACAAACAAAAACCTCCAAAAATCACAAAAAAAAAAAAACAAACAAACAAAAAAAAAAAACCACACAAAAAACCCCAAAACACAAAAACAAACAAACAAAAAGCAGTAAGAGAGCTCAGATGAAGTAAATAGACCAAAATTACCAGCAGTGGTGCTCACTTTCATGACACAGTGGTGGTGTGCAGCACAGGCTGAGAGGGCACAGGGTCACTGCTCCTTCCTATCCAACCAACTGAACCAGCTGGAGGACAAAGCCAACCCCATGCTCCATAAATGTAAATGATGCTAAACCAAGAGGAGGAGAAGCAAGCAAGAATGTCTCAGAAATATTCAGCTGCCTGGCAAGCTCAGCAAAATGGGCTGATGTAAGTGAGACATTCCACTGAAGATACATGTAAGGCTAGGCAGTGGGGGAGAAATAATAATCAGTGCAGGAATGAAGTGAGAGAGTGCTGTTTAGAAAGCAGTAATGCAGAAAGACTTGAGTATTAGGGTGGATAATGAATTAGATGAAAGTTCATGCTGCAATACCACTGCAGAAAAAGACAATTGCTATCCTGGGCCACATGCACAGAGATACTGGAAGCAATAACTCAGTTTTAGACAGTTTTTGGCAAGCCTGTCACTGCAGTGCCACATGCTGTTTGAGGCCTATTACTCAAAAAAAACGTAAAATTCATTTTTAGCAAAAAATCTAAGACCTGGGGCTGGGGAGGGAGGGACAACAGGGGATGACACATGACACATGAGATGAATCAAAGCACCTTTAACACCAAGCCGGTGCCCTCCTGTTCTGTGCTGAACCCAGGCTGCTCAGCCCTGCCTGGGTGTGTTCATCATCAGCATCTCCAGCCTCCAGTGCCTCACTCCACCCTCTACCTCCTTCTTTCATACATCAATTTTCATAACAAGCCTCATGAAGAGCTACATTTTAGAGTACTCAGAAATGGTGATCTTCAGGCAAGAAGGGCTCTCACAGCACAAGAGTGAAAGAGGAGGAGATGAAGAGCTCTGTAAGGAACAAAGGGATGCTTTCACCTTTTGCCGGGCCCGGGGGAGCTCAAATGAACACCACGATTTAAGCAAGTGGCAGCTTTGAGAGGAGGAGCTCAGTGCACACAAGAGCTGGAGACAACACAGGCTTTACTGGAGTGTCACTGCACATCAGCTCTGGCTGGGAGCAGAGCACATGGGATCAGCAGGAGAGGCACACAGAATTCCTGAGGAAACTCAGCAGGTCCCACAGTGCCAGGGGACAGAGGCACAGAGAATTCCTGAGGAAACTCAGCAGGTCCCACACTGCCAGGGGACAGAGGCACACAGAATCCCTGAGGAAACTCAGCAGGTCCCCCAGGGCCAGGGGACAGAGGCACACAGAATTCCTGA
>VZTT01048199.1:99238-122587 GCA_013400855.1 Buphagus erythrorhynchus
AGTGTGAGGGAGCAGAGGCACACAGAATTCCTGATGCACCTCAGCAGGTCCCACAGTGCCAGGGGACAGAGGCACACAGAATTCCTGATCCATCTCAGCAGGTCCCCCAGGGCCAGGGGACAGAGGCACACAGAATTCCTGATCCATCTCAGCAGGTCCCACACTGCCAGGGGACAGAGGCACAGAGAATTCCTGATCCATCTCAGCAGGTCCCACAGTGCCAGGGGACAGAGGCACACAGAATTCCTGACAGACCTCAGGGACCAGCAGGAGACACCCCAGTTCTGGCATGGGTGGAAAGCAGCCAAGGGCTGCACACTCCATGTCCAAGCCCTGGCTTCCCCCAGAGCACCTCTGCCCAGCAATGCTGCTCCCTGCCCACTCCCATCTCCAGTGCTACTAATCCTAGAGTTATTACAAGCATTGAAATTACTGAAAAACACAACAAAAGCACTGTGCCTTGAAAGGATGGAGAAATCCGGTGTACAGCCTGCAGCCTGACAAATGCAATTGTTTTAGTAAGGATTGTAAGAATCCTCACGAAGACTTCAGCCCACCTGCAGGAAACAAGGTTGTTGGCTGCTGCAGGTTTCTCACTTCCCAAGCAGATTGCTTGGCTATTTAATTACAATACAGCTCTGTACTTAGTCCCCACTTGACTCAGAAAGCCCCAGAATGGTCCTCAATACCCACAGAAAGTTTAATTAGTCTAGAAAATAACTTCCCCCAGGGGAGTTAATTCCAAAGAGAGCACATGTGTTCCACAGTTGTTATTTCTGTATTTTATGCTGCTTTTATGCTTTCACTGTGAACTGTAAGAATATTCCATCTCCCAGATAGCCGCTGTCAGTGTTGAAAAACAGATTCACCCTTTTATGCAACACTTAAAAAGATTTCTTCATGGTGATATTCTGTGTTCTAGTTTGTCAACAGAAAGGAGATATTCATATCAAAACAGATATCCTCTCTTACTCTAAGCAATTTAAAAATACATTAAAATTAGGAAATTACTTTTTAAATAACAAATACATTAAATATTGACAACATGTCAGTATTTGCTCTGTGACAATATTCCTCCTTCTATCCATGACAGGGATCAGCAAAGCTGCATCTTACAACTACAAAGAACTTCTATCAATACTGCACAGACTATCAAAAATGAGTCTTCCTCAAAAAAGGCTGCTCACCATTAAATATGCTTTTATTGCTATTCTCTTTTACATTCTCCATACACACCACAGTCTTCGCTAGAAAAATCAGAAGTAAGTCTATTCATGAGAAAACCTCTTGTTGTCTTTCTTTTTTTTAACCCCCAATTCATATTTTGTAAACAAGAAGCTCAAAGCAATCAGTTCCAGTCAGGCTTTTCAGCTTTGGATTTAAATCCTTTCATGATTTCTGCAAAACATGTATCAGAATTTCAGGGAGGGGGAGGAAGAGGACTCCTGACATTGTAATTTTCTCTGATGAACAAACTGATGTGTCACAAAGGCATCCACATACCCAAGCTACTTGCCAACTGACAACCAAATCCGATTTGAACACAGAACTTGAAACAGCTATAAAAAAGGTAACAATGATTAGAAAATATCATCTACTGGATGTGATTAGATTTAAAGGTGCAGGAATGTAAAGATGGATGCAGAGCACACTTGGCAACTGATCTGATCCATCTTAACTCAGCATATACAAAGATCATCTTTGCTCACATGGACTGTATCTCTGTTTACTTTGGATACTGCTCTGATAGGAAAGAGAAGATACAAACACGAGATAAGAAGTTAAAGCAGATCTGCAGAAATACCAAGAAACTGCAAGAAGCTTAGCTTCCAACTGAGATGGCTCAAGTCATTATCCTATTAAAATGGATAGTGGGACTTGCCAGGATTTTGGAAGCCCAAAACAATCACTGAATACCAACCCCCCCCTCCAAAAAAAAAACCAACCCAGCAAACCAATCCTCATTTTCACCCCCCAAAAAATACAGCATACACAGAAGAGAGACAGCAGCTGAGGCTTCCAAACTGAACAAGGGGCCAGAGCCAGCCTCAGGGAGAAGGAATCAGGGACAAGACTGAGCCACAGGGAAGGTGAAGGAGGTTGGTGACCAGAGAAAACCAGTCCCAGACTCAAATTGGAAACAAGTCATCCCACCAGCTTTCTAAACAGATACAAGAGCAGCAAAGAGCCTGCTAAGGGACAGAATGCTGGGAGCTGTGTGGTGGAGCAGCAGGACCATTTCTGAGGGATGCTGCACAGAAAGAACACAAAATTCTCAGACACAGTCTGGTCTGGCTTGCAGGGCACATTCAGGTGGCAGGTCTGACAGGTCAGCAGGACTGCTCCCAAAAACAAAACGTTTTGGGACAGGAACACAGCAGCCTCCCCTGGCTCCAGGCAGGAGGAGCAGAAGGGCAGGGACAGGAGCCAGGACTGCAGAGCAGCTCTGCCAGGGCACCCTGGGGACAGGGCAGGGCAGAGAGCACCCAAACACACAGCAAACCAAGCAGCAACAGAAACAGGGGCTGGTGCACATGGGGCCAGGGACCAGTCAGGACTTCAGTGGCACTGGTCATTTTCCTACCAGGAGCCCACTAAGTCTAAACACTACAATAACAAAAAAAAGCCATGGAGCAGGAGGCTGCTTTTGCAATTTTTAGCCACTCCGCTGCAGCAGAGTGGTGTTAATGCAGAGGAATTAGACCCTGATTTAGCTGGAAACATTCCACTACAGAATTTTATTTTAAGTGTAAATTTATTAGAGACCATTAAGCAACATGTAATCAATAACTATTCATTATTTTCAGTATAGGTAAGGAAAGGAAAAAGGTGCTTCTCAGGTCACAGTAAGGAATATATCAAGTCAGGAAAGAAGAAATCCTTGAAAGAGCTGCAAGTTCTTAATTGCCACTGAAGTCCAAGGCAGCTGAGATATTCAGCAGACTCTGCATTTCTGCCCCTTAGAATTAGGTAAATGAGAAGGTGTTACACACACTTTATGTCATTCACAGGCAAGGGCCCTGGGTTGATGTAAGTTTATTTGTACTATACAAAAGCCAGGTGAGACTCAAATTGAGATTTAAGATAATTTTGTTTGTACTCCACTTACAGACAATGCAGCATGCAGGGGAAAGAGGGGGCAGAAAAATATTTTTAATTTTTTTAACTTTACATTTTACTAAATACTAGCATTTTAAGAAAAAAAATTTAAATATATAGTGGTGCCAGAGTATGCTCATAAAAAGCTGTCACTATCGGAAATTTCACTTCTTGAAAATATATCTACTTTAATTTGCTTTTTAAGAGAATGACTATGCCCTAGTAAAAAATCTGCAATTTCCAGCCAGTTACATTAATATTTCAACTTGGTAAATGATTATTTTAAAAAAAGTTTTTAATAAAGTAGCACTTGCTGCACTCCTTTTAATAAGATTACATTTCTATTTATGACGTTACAATACGTTGTTTTAAAAACAAAAGAAAGATTACCATGGGAGGAATAGAGATGTCTTTCTTCATTTTAAATTTAATTTAAAATGGAGGAAAAGGATTTTTCTTTTAAATTAATATTTCCCTTGCAGTATTATGAATCTCAGCTTGTGCTACTGAATGAGAAGCAGGAAAGGAAACTTCATCATTTTTATGCAAACTCAACGAAAAGTCAAAACTAAACTTCATTAAGCCTCATATATACCTGTACAGCCAAAACTTGAATTTTTGCATAGTCTAAGGGTAAAGGTCCTAAGGCAAGGTGCACATTCCTCCTGCTGAAGAGGAGGGTAACAAGTAGATGCTATTGCTCTGTGTTATTACAGCCAGGGCAGAGCAAAGGAGCAGAAATCATCCTCAGATGAGTTGTGCCAGTCAGAGAAGAAGCAAAATGTCTGCAGTGCCTGTCCACATCCTTCTCACCCTTCCACCTGGAAGGAAGGAATCTCTTGCTTGCAGTGCCAACAGAAATAAACTTCCTATAGATATTTGTATTTTCTCATTCTGGGGAATTAGAGCCACAGGAACACACTAGAGCCTACCATGGAAAGTCCCATTCCCTTGCTCTCACCACGTCATGGAGTTCTCACAGCTGGCTAAAACTGCTCTGACACAGTCCTGCACAATGTGAGATACCACAGCATTTTGCAAAGACAGCACTGGAAAAACAGAGGTAAGGAGAAGACAAGTCATTACCTGGTATCATCTGATGGCCATCAGTCAAACCAGAATTAAAATGCAGGATCAGACCTGAGTGCCAGTGGAATATTCCATCCAGGCAGTTGCATCAATTTGCCCTTCAAAGTTAAACCCAAGGTGATAAAAGAATTTCACAGGCTGCACTAGTCAGGAGGTGCACCCAGGCATTCAAGCACAAAACAGACCCACAGAAGATGTGCATGAAACAAAGGGATTTGGGTGGCAGAGGAGTAACTTTATCCTGGAGAAGCATTTCTACCTATATTTGCCATATTGCAAAACATTATGCCTTTTTTCACTTCTATTAGCTCCCACTATAGTTTGCAGGAATCTTCTAGCCCCCACTCAAAATCAAACAAATTATTTTAGGCATTCAAAGACAAAAGTAGACACTAAAATAATCACCTATAGCCTGAAATGGGACTAAGGGCTAAAATCACCGTCCAAGCAGAAACCAAACCAGACTCCAAAACCCTTTCTGAACAACTAAGAATTCCCAGAATAAAATGAGAAAGTGTGCTTAGAAACTATTTATTCACAGCAATATATTCTTGATAAAAATCAATGCTGGTGATATACACCATTCCATGGAAATGACCTTTAAATAGCCAGTCTTGGACAGCAAGCCACAACCACGCTTCAGAGGGGTGGGGAGGATGGGAGAAGTACAAGACAAAAAAAGGATGTTCTTCAGATAGGTATTTACTGGTCCTTGACAGTCAACAAATTTATAACAGATGTGCCTCAGTCTTGGTGTGGAGAAATGAGTGCTGGTAACTGTTATTGTCAGGACAAATCAATTGGAGCCATATGTCTGCAGCAGCTGACAGCATCGTGAAAATCTCAAACAACACACAGACATTAGGTTGTTGCAGAAAATAGGAGCCTTCCCATTGTGTAAAGGGCCTTTGGGAGATGCCTCCTTCTTTGAGATAGGTTTGTGGAAATTAGCTTATATATTTTGATTCTTTCAAATGCTTGATTCTGTGTGAGACTTTGCCCTCTCTTACCTATTCCCCAGACAGTAGGTTATAATTAACAGGAGGCAAAATGTTACAAATTAATCATAGGACACATCTCATTAGGGTTCTTACTTTATCTAGATTAAACCAGAAACTGCCACAACTGAAAACAAGGAAGTTTCCTAACCTTCTCCACCACCCTGTGTTCCCCAATAAAATGTCAGGCATTATTCCCAGTGACAAAACCCAAGGGGAATACACAACTCACAGCAAAAATTTAACTGATAACAAAAAGGAAGAAAATGCTAGCAGCCAATTCTAACAAACTGAAGTTAAGCTTTGAAAGCATTCCCTTCTACAGTGCATCTCCTGGATTTTTGCAGGAATACAAACTAGCTCGTGGTTATTAAATAGCTGTATTGTAAAATAGTGGTTATCAAGCTGCTGCACTGTAAAATAGGACAAGACACCATGGAATAGATCCATGGCCTTCTTTTTGGCCACTGTGCTGGACCAAAGCAGTGTAACATGCATTACAAGAAAAGGAAGTAACTAACACTGTCAAGTCAGCAGGGTCTCGTGTAGGTTAAAATGTAATGCAAGATCAGTGCCATAATTATCCACACCAAGCAATTTTTTAGTTTATTGACTATACTGCAGCTCCTGAATTTATGTCCTTGGGCTTAAATTACAAAATATTATTGCAACGTGGCAGATATTATAATGCAGATATTGGTAGCTGTGCAGGAATTCTTGGTATTTCTCTGAATAGCCAAGTTTCTCCAGAAAAGGAGTGTTTCTCCTACAGGTACTAATGAGGAGTCTGCCAGAACACAAGCATGTGTATTTCTGAGCAAAATACACACAGAAAGCAAAATGATCAAGGTTTTCAAGGGAGAACTTATTTTCCAAAGAACTGTGTCTAGTTCACTGGCATCCACCACTCCTGATCTGTTGCACAGTGAGGAGGCTCCAAGAGCTGCACATCCTCCCTTTCCCTAAGCCCCTTCCCCAGCCCTTCCCTACACAACTCTGCAAGACTTTTCCCATTTAGGTCACCAGTTCCAACTCAGCCCAGAGGCAGCAAGATAGTGAAGCTTAGAGGACTTGAACTAGTTTTTCCCTCTTGGAGAAGGAGTACCTCATTTTCCTCAGGAGTGACAGTGCAGGTAAAGCTGAGCAGGAGTGTCTGCTCCACCTCCAAACCTGAACATGTAATGACACCCAAAAGCACCAAAGTGAAAGTGCCATAACATTCAGCAGATTGTCTTGTAAGCAACTAGAAAGATTTTAAGAACAAAAATCAGCATTTTGTTCTTGACTGTTCCCTGCAAGTAGAAAGCCTGTGTTCACACGTCCCCATGGAAGGCTGGCTACAGCCCTAGGATGAGGCTTGGTTTTCTGGCTTAATGTTTTCTCAGCCTTCCAGATCTCCACCAGGGCAACTGCAACAAAATCTACTGCAGTTTTTCACCCTATTAAGAAGTGACAGGGTCACAGTACTGACTGACACAAGCTGTAAAATAGTCCTGAAATTGGGGACACCTACAACACACAACTGCTTCAAATGTCAGCCTGATAATATGGGAGGAACAGGGCACAATTCTCTGGTTGGTGCTTTGCAGGAGGTCAAATCATAATTTAAATAATCCCTCTAGCCTTAGCTGTTAGTTATTTTGTACTCAGGCAGGCATGTGGGAATATATCATGTCTCAGTCTTGTCAGGAATAAGAGGGAGGAATAATCAGAACATACTCAAGACTTTTTGTGAAGAAGCCACACATAAACATTTGGCACAGGGAAAAGACCATATTTGTATTAAGAAAACTCATCCATACATCTGCTACAATCAAATTTTCCTTTCCTTGGTTGTGGAAGTTTCCATTCCTTGTGCTGGGGCTTGGGCTATTTAAAAAGTCGTTTTTCCCCTGTGTTCTTTTGTTGACATATGATTTCAATGCTTTACTGCTGTATTAATCCTATTTTGTCTTTCAGATAATAAGGATACTGTTGCTACTAAGTACTATGCTAATTGTTTTTGTCTAATATTAAAAATATGTTGCACTGCCTTATTCTAATTAACTTGAGATTATTATTGAAATAATGGTTTTATTATTTTACCACTGGCATTTTACTGCCTTGGAGTCTTAGTTGTACTGAAGCTATTATGACTTTGTAGCAATTGACTAACTACAATTATTCCATTATCCAGTTTCTAACATTTAATTGGGTGAGTGCAGAAAATACTTTCCTATTACAAGATCTTTGTTTTCTGATTTATTAGAATTAACCTTCAACATACAGACTAGACTCAGTTTATTCTTCCCTCTTCTCAAGAAATATCCTATGAGGATCACCATAAGCTTCATTTGGTTTAATTAAGAGGGGGGAAATTCAAAATATATTGCAAGATTTATCCTGATGCCCTCCAGCACACATTCTCCACTTCACACATTATATAAGACTTCGATAGCCAACACACTAACCTCCTCCCCAGATAATCACACACTGCAGGGCAGGGCTGTTAAATGTCTTTAGCATGAACTATTTTTTATATTGATTTTTGTTGCTCTGTTTCTCCTCTATCCATTCGATGCGTGGCAGAGTTCAGATTTAAGTTTTAATTGAAATACTTGGAAGCCTTAATACCTTACCCAGGCTGCATTTTTCCCAGCGTTCCAGCTCCAGAAATCCATCAGGTTTCCCAGTGCTGTGGCAGCACCAGCAGCAGAGCTTGGCTCAGCAGCCACTGAGAAGCGTTTGCTGCTGGTTTTACTGATCAGCACAGATATTCTGAGAGGCTCCAAAGCAGAGCTTCCACTTGGTGAGCTCCTCCTCACAGGCAGCCTGTTACTCCACCAGCTGCCTTTTAAGTCAGGACTAAGTGATTGGCATGCCAGAGACAGCTCAGCCCCAGGTGCCAGCCGGGGCTGGGCAGGCACCAGCTCTTGGCTGAGGCACTGGGGCAACCAGCACAGAAGGTGCCTGAAGAACTGCACAAGTTGGCAAAGGAGAGCAGAATATCAAAACATTTGTGCAGTGCCCAGTCTGAGGACATTTCTCATCCTCTGATGTGTGAATAGCTAGTTCAGAATCTGGGCACAACCTGTGCTTTTGTGGACAGTCTGAAGGCAATGCACAGAGGAGGGGAGAGATTCTAAAAAACTAATCAGTAAGCAAACAAATAAACCAACCAGAATGACTGAAGGCTAGAGAGTGCTACACTTTGAACTCCTACACCCTCATTTCCAGCTCTTATTGGCATTAAGTTAGGTCATTAACATTTTATCAATATATTATGTGTATATAATGTTACTGAGATTAATGGACACAGGCAATGCTGCTCCCAATGCAATCAGAGTTCTGTAATAAGTTACATGCTTGCTCTTCCAACAAGCTGCTCAGTGGTAGGGATGCATGGATTTTTAAACAGCTCAAAGTTTAATATGTTAGAATTAAAAGTGTGACTACACTGCAGAATTAACTTTAAAAGAACAGATAACTTAACCAAGATTAGTATGCTGCTCCCGAGAATGGAAGTTTTGAAACCCAAGTAGTTCAGACTTCAGCATATCCTTTAAGTCAATATGTATTGAACTCCAAGCCTCTGCTGCAGCTGATTAAGGACAAAGAAAGGACATGATACAATGCTACAGGAATCTTTTTTGTGTTCCTGAAGAAAGAGCATCGCTCATTTTTATTAAGTCTTAAACTTTCTGTTATCTGGCTACCTAATATCATATATAAACATACCTAATACCAGGTATGTTTACTGCCCTCATTGCTGGTTTTAAGGTTGAAGTACATAGCCTCAATTGTCATTCTGCTCATCTCCTCTCATTAGATGCTGCTGTCATTTAGCACATATTCAATTATCCAAGTTTTATTAGAAGCCCAGCCAAAACCCCACTGCCTTCCTGTTTCTCCTCCTCCTCACTCTCCATCCCGCTGGTGTAGGTATGCTCTTATTAAATATTTTTAAAATTTATTATTAGGATAATTTGCATTTACCTAAGGGACACCCTGCAGCTTAGTAAGTTGGCATGGAAGCAGTTAAGTATTAAAAGCCCCCCAGCAGCACTTGGAATTTACATAACAGAAATGAGACATAAGCTCCTACCTCCTGGTTAGCTTCCAAATGCCACTACAAAGGAAGGGAACATCTCTAGTCATGGTGGTACGGCATAAAAGGAATCTCATGTCACACTGTAACAGGTGTCAGCACAATGTCAGCCCTTTCTCAAAAGCCTTACAGATGTCTCTGCTTTGACCACCATACATGTTCATGGAGAAATTTTAATCCAAAACCCCAGGTGAGGAGACTCACCATGTTACCAGAAATACTTACTTTACACATTCTTCTATGACTGCCTTAACAGCAGGAACATACTCCTCATTCCCACAATACTTGGTGACAGAAATGCTGAGCAGAGTGTGAAACCTCAGGGAGAGCTGTTAATCAAAGCTTCCTAAATGACAGACCACAAATATATAGCTCATTTTATCCAAAAGTGCCTGCACACCCCACCTGCACTCCTCCTCACAACCCATCCAGGCACACTGGTCCATGCTGAGGGAACAGGCTGATCCCATTTTCTTATGCAACTTCACACAACCATTTCCAAAACTATCTCATCACTGTCCAGCTTGCCTACAACTCTGCCAACTAGCTTTTTCATACTTCTCCTCCACTGCTATGTCCCATTATATTAGCAGGGAAGCTGAGAAAAGAACTAACTTTCAAGTTAAAATTCTTGCTTGGGAGATAAAATAGGATACTTCCCCCCCCTCTTTAACACCCTAGCCCCGTTTCTGATTCACAAGCTGCATTCCCTAAAATAAATCACGTTGGATAACAAAGGTTCCCACGCTGACTCAGATAACTTGGAAGAGGTAGTCTTCCCCCTCAATGTTTCTAAAGGCTGAGTTTTAAAATAGCAGTTCTGTTTAACTTACAATTTTCCTAAAGGTTCAAGAAGAGTTTAATTAGTGAATTGACTGATTGTACCAAGTAAAGAACCTAAACCCCACCATCAGCACATCATGTTCTGAGAAGTTTTTCTCTGGAAAGCATTATGAAAAATCAGATTAAGCTCCTGAAAATATTCCTTATATTTTAAGAAATTAATCAAATATTTTGAGAAACTATCTCAAAACTCTATCCAGTATAACAGTGATTTAAGGAGATCTGCATCTGAAATAAGCACTCAGTAATTTTATCATCACAGTTAACTCCCAGATAATGCACAGGTACTTCTCCCTTCTCTCAAGGAATGAAACCCCATTGCCTCTCACCATTCACTGTGCATCTGACATCCCAGTGGTGAAGAGAAGGTCACCAGCATCTGAAACCACAGCAAACAGCTACATAATTTTTTCTGCCTTGTCCATCATAATCCCCAGACTCCTGACGATGAAAGAATGAGAACTGAGCAGAAGCAATCAGTCAATGACAATGCAAATGTCTCTCCCCTGTGATCATAATGACATAGTATCTAAATCTGTTCATCACAGCATAGGTGCATTAAAAATATGCACAGATGTGTCTTTCACACCACCACTAGAAAGATACTCCCCCTGTATTTGCTACATTAGGAGATGATACCAATTTGCATTTATGTTTTGATTACATCTGACTGAATTCTAAAATGTTCAGCCATTTGTGATGGATAAAACCTGACACCATCAAAAGAAGCATGAGCTTTGCCATTGACTTCAGCAAGGACATGATTTATTCTGAGTGCTCTGATTGGCAAAGCTCTAAAGAAATAGAAAAGCAGACTATAGCTTTTTCTAAACTGCACAATTTTGAAACAGAATAACCCCAACTGAATCTACAGATTTAGACCAATAGGAGAAGAATTCCCCAAACCACTGTTATACCTTGAAGTTTACTGCATTTCAGTTGAATAGTATTTCAGTGCTGTGCCTTATTATGTAAAATGTCACAGACTGGAAGTGCAGCTGGGGGTTCCCTCCATACCTCCAGCCCTTCTGCCTTTCCACCTACCAGACTTCCCAGGCTCCTCTTCAAAGTCTTGAAGGATTTTGCATTCAATGCCAGTTGAGGAAACAGCAGAAGGCAACAATAGAGTTTTTCATTATCTAAATGTTGAGTCTCTGAGGCCACCAACTTATCACAGCCAGGGCAACTCTGCTATCCTGGTACTTGCTTGCAATGTTCCAGATTAACTGTAACTCACTTTTAGAATGTGTTCAAAGAATACTGCCCTGACACAGCATCAGGCACTTACCACCATGTAGGTCCAG
Source organism: Buphagus erythrorhynchus (assembly GCA_013400855.1). Classification (NCBI taxonomy): domain Eukaryota; kingdom Metazoa; phylum Chordata; class Aves; order Passeriformes; family Sturnidae; genus Buphagus; species Buphagus erythrorhynchus. The sequence goes on from VZTT01048199.1 coordinate 110,659, forward strand.
CACAGTTTTGATTAGCTGCACAGATCCTTTGGGAACATGAGCCCAAGGTCAGACAGACTAAAAGCACATTTCTGTTTAACTAGGAATAAAAAAGATTAAGATGGATATGCAGCATGTCACATATCTTACACTTCAGTACAAGAGAAGAAGGCTGACAGACTTACAGGAGCAAGATCTTCAGAGATCTCTGGGAGCTCACCTGGTATCAATTTATCAATTCAAGAGATGAGATGTGTTACTTGCTTCCAAGAAGAACAACCTTACAAATTCCCTCTGCTGTCCCCTAAATAAAAGTATCTATATGTATTTTATACATATATACATGCATACACATATATATGAGACATTTCTTCATCTTCCTTCACTGTATTTTTCAGCAGTGCCTTTGACAAAGGACAAAGACTTGAATAGTTTTAACTTATGCCTTTTTTTTTTTTTTTGCTTTTCTAACCTCCAAAGAATTTTTCCCTTCTCAGACAAACACATCCTCCAGAAGAGTACCACCCCCTAATTGCCCCAGCCAGTTAGATCCATTCAAGCTTAATGTCTTGCAATTGCTGGTCTTATGACTGAATCCACTTGTCAGGGAGAGAGCCAGAACTGCTCCTCCCTGATGGCCCATCATACCACCTCTAAAATCCAATATATATGCCAGTTTCTGAGACCTGAATCAATAATTGTCATCAAGAATTCATTGCCACATTGGACTGAGCAGCTCACCTTAATGTCCAAGCCTTGTGTCACCATCAGACTCCTGCTAAATCAGGTGTCAGTGAGGTTCAGCCTTGGGTCTAATTCCTCCTGTGCTGAGTGCCCTGTACTGCACCCACCACCTGCCTGCCCTCCCTCCCAGGTATCCCTGACCCCGCTTCCACTGCTCCTCAAACTCAGCCTAAATAATTCTGCAATGTTCCCTGTTCCCTTTTTCAGCTCCCATGTAAACATTAAATGTGTTTTTGTAAGCACAGGGAACCCTTTCCCAGATCTAAATCTAATGTTCCATTGCTTGGCCAGGTTTCAGTCTTGACTTCTGAGGTAAAAAAAACCCATAAAGATCCACATATTCTGGAATATTTAAGAAGGTGGGAGTTAGTTAATGAAGAAGAGTTTAAAAGGCAATTAGAGAGGCAGAAACTGGACATCTGCTGGCACAGCAGTGCCTAAGTAAAGGGGAAACAACTTTTCAACATAGTTTGGCAACATCATAGGGAAATTATTTTCATTAATAAAAACAAAGTCAGAGATTCTGAGCAGCTTTAAGCAATGTTCATGCTGAAGTCACAGAAAGTAGGCAGCACTCTCCTCCAAGTCATAGTGTTGATCCCACTCCTATGAGAATTTACTTGAAGAAGACTGGGCAGAAGGGCTACCCTGTACCAGACCAAAAGCTCAGCATCTTCCCAAGAAGCTGCACTGCATTCATTTCTGTTACAACAGCTCCTGGAATAGCAACCTCCAATGTGGATTCTTGTTCTGGAATAAGACCATTTAAATGGGATATGGGTACAACAGCAGCAACATAAATAAATCACTACAACTGTATTGTTTCATTTCCTTGAGTGGCCTTTAAAATGATAAAAACCTTCTTGTCCTCCAGAAGACAAGAAGCTGGTGTCATTTTTTAATACATTATGTACACAGAATATTTCTGTTTGAACACTCAGACATGCAGAGAATGCCTTCTTAAACAAAGCTTCACCACCTCAGATTCAATACACAGAACAGCTGTATTCTATTAAGTACGGAATATAAATATGTTTTTCTATTTACAAAAATACCATGTCAAACACACTCCTCTTGCAGGTAACAAACACATGGAAACCAAGGTACCTAAGTGGGCTGGGACACTGTAAAAAGCCCATCTGGAGAATAAGCTTATTTATGAGAATAAAGCCTTCACAGAATATCTCAACTAAATTGGTGAGAAAATTAGGACAGCGGAAAAAAAACCCTGGGATTTTTTTTCCCTAAACAAATGGCTTCATATTTCAAGCAAGCACAGGAGATGCCAGGGGGGCTGGTGACAATCATCACTGATGCGAATGATGGGATATGTCAAGGAGAGAGAAATGTCATGTGGGAAATGTAATTAGCCACCATAGAAGGGGGCTGACACCTCCCCACCACTCACATGCCAAAAAGCCCAAAATAAAAGTACAGCTCCTATTCGCTCATTTGCTGTTTGATATTCTTGCACCAGATATAATTATAAACACATCAACTTTTCTTGAAGCACCCACGGCATTCCAGTTACTTCCAGCCCAGGTATTATCTGAAGATATTTAATGGGAAAGGATCAACTGATCAACTGCTCCAAATTCATTGGGTTACTCCACTTTCTTTCCTCATCAGGGTAGCTAAAAAGGCAAAATGTGTCCATAACCATGAAATTGAATAGATTCTTCCTGTGCAATAGCTTTTTAGACTCAGCTGATGTTACCCCTCATTAACATTGTCAGATTATGTAAGTGTCTTTAACAGCCACAACAGAGCAATGGTTATATTTGCTGTAATATATTACAGCCAAATTTCCTGATGTGGATTCAACAGGTTTGCAGAGAGAAATTTACCTGGCATCCTTTGCATCTGTTTAAAACTACCTGATGTTCACAGGGCACAGCTGAATGTGACACACAATTGTTTCCATTCCAGGGTGCAGGGGTGGCAGAGGAAGAAGGGAAAAAATACAGATGCTGACCTTTCAGAGATAAGCTGGAGGTGTGAGCAGAACTTTTCCCCAAGGTGCTCAGGAGCCATCCTGGAATCAAGGTTTGCACACGAAGCAGACGTGCTGCTTTGACCTTAAGCAGGAGTTGAGTTGAGACCCACTGGCTGAGCACTGCAGCTCCACATCTGATATTTGGTTCAAGCTCTGTAATCCCTTGTTCTAAGCCAGTTCCCAGGCAGACCCACTGCAACCTAACAGGTTTAATAAAGTCATCATCTCCAGCACCACAAGAGGATTAGTTGCCATCATCCTCTCCCTGCCTCCCTTTCCTGATATACTGAAAAAAAAATGAGGTTTTGAACAATCTCCTGAAGGCTGGGCAGGTGAGCAAGCCCCCAAATCAGCATAATATCACTAAAACACCTCCTGACTTCCTTGGAGTGTCAGCTTTGTTAACTCACAGTGTCCCCAGTGCTGGACAGATTCCTGTGCAGAAGATGCAATACATCTTTCCCACATCCCACTTCCCCTGGCAGGATTAAACTCCACCCAAAAAGATATCCTTAATATAATCTTAGAGCCATGCAGAAGAAGGTTCCTTTTCACTAGGCACAGTAATATATGCAGAAGGGGACATGTTCCACCTTCCACAAGATTGCAGTCTAAATAGTTCCAAAGCAAGAGGCTTGTTCAGAGTTACCCAAAAGCCATGAACAAACCCAGTTCTTAGACTTCCATTAAATCAATTGAGCCATATTTTCACCCTTGAGACACCTTCTTCCTCAAGAGCAGCACATGCTGCACAAGAACACAAGGCTTCTCTCACTGAGCCTTGGTCAGATCCACCTGTCAGACACTTCCAGGACCTCCCTACAGAACAAAATCCCAGTGAGCTGGGTGTTGCAGCACTGGTGATGCTCCACCACAGAGCAGCCCCAAGCCCTGGATGCTGGGGGCTCTCAGAGCAGAGCTGCTCCTGCTGTGATGCACAAGGAGAGTGATGAGGAAGGGGAAATCATGCATAGCCACTTTCAAATGTCATGTAAGTAGGCTCCAGAAGCACAAGGAAGAGATAATTCAAAGACCATTCTTAAAAGGTGCCTATAGTTTTCATCTCTGAAGAAAATCCTATGTGGAAAGGATCTAAAATATTCTTCAAACGCTTCAGTGCTCACGTAGCTGGGTTAAAGGTGCAACTTCAATACAATGGTATGCAATCTCTTCTTCTCTTTTTTAAATAGGGACTTTTGACTACTGTTTCCATAATCGTTCTACTCCATCCCTTATTACATCTCTACAAATGTTAGTTGATTTCTTCAATTTTACTTGTTTGAGGTAATATTAATTTTTAAATAATTAAATAACGCAGGGAAAAAATGACTGTAAACAATGTCCTTGTAAATACACTTGCCAAGAAACTGATTACATGCATCCATGCAACATGCATCCAGCCATAAAAACTAGTTCTTGAACGTGACCTGAGAAACTTGAAATGATACAGTGACTCTGGTTTGGTTTTTTGCCTTTTTTTTTGTTGTATAAACCAAATCGCTCTGTTTAAGTTCTACTACACTTTTCTGGGCAACTTGTTATTCAGTGGACATAAATGTGAGAAATTGCCTTTCGAAATGCTGCATGTTCTGACAAGACCACAAGCAAATATACAGTCCCCAAAGATTCAGGGGCCTTTGCAGTCCTATTAATTGCTAGAGGAAAGCAACCATATGGCAAGACAGTAGCATGCTCTATGAGTTGCACAGTGGGAAATATGTAGCTTACTGGGAAATTTTATAAAGGACAAGGGGAAAAAAGAGAAGCTGCTAAATCTATAGATTATTCATTAGAAATTCAGTTATAGACTAGTGCATTTCTAATTATGGAGGTTCATTAAAGAACAGGACTTTTTCTAGATAAACTAGAAAACTTTCATCCTTCTCATTACAAGAATAATTGAAATCTTGTTTCTATTAAAGTTTAGATGGCTTTAAATACCTTCCTTCAAAACTCTAACAGCATGTAATTTAATGCTTACATAGGCAACAGAATTCAAATTACATGCTTGCTACTTGACAGCCACTACACCTGCATGGTACACACAGCCTCTGGGGCACACCTCAAGTCCACAGATTCCAAAGCAGTTGGATTTGAGCCATTTGCTCTGGGTGTGGGAGCCTTTGGGCTGTAGCAAGGCATGCTTTCCTGGCACAAGTAAAAGTTCAGGCATTCTCCAAGCTCTCCCATTCCATTCATTCCTCTCCCTGCTCAAAAAAACCCACTTGGGCTGGTGCAGCTGTCTGTGGGTTCAAGTGGGGAACCACATTTAAGCCAAAAAAAGCCTTCAGCAAAATAACAGTTTTCTTTAATGGCTGTGTTCAGTTTAGCTCATTTCATTGACTGGGGTCACTTTGGGGGCCTGTAAACATCGTGTGGTGCCAGCACAAGGGAAGGGGAGGCAGCAGCAGAAGGATCATGCACTGCTCCATATCAGAAAGGCTGATCCCATGCTCTGGGCAGGTGTGTGATTGACTCCTGTCTGCATTTCCTGCACAGAGAAAAGCCCCTAGAGCTTCAGAGCACCAATCCCAGCCATGACAAGTTCTCCAGACAAAAGCTGACCCTCACAGAAACCACAGATGTAAATACAACCCCCAGCACACAGGTGCAGACCCACCATGACATCCCTGGATATGTGCAACAGTGGGAGCAAACAGACACAGGGACTTTATAAAGACTTTCCACACAAGTGCTTGTACTGGGGCTGTACAGAAGGATGGATAGGGATAAACAGAGCACATTCCCCCTCATCTCAGTGTTCCTCATGGCTGCAGCATCCTCCTTGAGCTCCCAAGGCTCAGTGAGCACTTGGCTGGGGTTCACAGCACAGCCACAGCTGCTGATGTGCCCTTCTTTCACAGAAAGGCCAGGACTCAGCACAGCTGGAACAGCCACTGTAATGCACAGGGAACAAGGCACCAAAGCTCTCCATAAACCCAACAGACCCCACCTGCCTGTTGCTAAAGGCTGTCAGACCCCACAGCCTCTCAAACTATCTTCCCAAATCCTCCCAGCCTTACTGCTTAGCTTTTCCACTGGATTAAATGTAAGTTTCTTGCAGGATCAGAGAGAACAGATTTTTCTCCTGAAGCCTATTATCACACCTCCTGGCAACCTTCTTCGGGGTAACCAGCCTCAAGTGAAGTCCACTCAGTCATTGCACCTCTTCCCTTGAAGCTCAGTGCCCCAAAGCAGACACACAGAATTCCATGGTCTCAGGAACAGCAGGAAGCAGCAGGATGACACCAGGTGACCTGCAGTGATGTGAATGCTGTTTCTCACTATAAGGAGCTTTGATTTCTGTGGAAAGTGCTCTTGCAGCAATGGCATTGCTGACTCATGTTCAGCTTGTGACACACCACAGCTCCAAATCTTTTTCTTCAAGCCTTCTGCACAAATCCAAGCCATTGTTCTACATTTCTCTTCAGTGAATCACATCCATTTTTTTTCAAAGATTGTGATGTATTTGCAGCCCAGCCCAGCTTCACATCATCTGCAAGCTTAATAAGGGACACTCCCTCCTGCATCATCCAAGTTATTATGAAAACAGAAGTACTGAACTGAACTGGTGCCAGGCCTGACCTTTTCCAAGCCATGCTCAGTACATTATCCCATACATTTTTGAAATACAAACCACCAATAAGTTTCCAATAAATCACCAATAAGTGATGAGAGTCTCGTCACTCTCATGATCATTGTCTAGCCAGGTTTGCATCCAACACCCAAGCAAGACACAGATCCACAGCAAGACACTGATGTCAATATCTGTAAAAACTGCCTCTCCTTATTAATTAATGTTACTGCTCTATGTTCCAGCATGTAGGTGTGTTTAAATGTCAGTCTCCTGTCATGCAACCACCTCTGGCTATTACTGAACTGTTAACTTAGAGTGAACAAAAAGACTTCTGAGGAAAAAGTAACAGAGCAAAGTAATTGTGTGTGTGGGATTTTGTTTACCTTGTTCCTTCACAGAGCTCTGAGAAACCTGGTGAGAGAGGCAGAGCACACTGCCAAGGGCTCTGTGTCTTGGGGAATATCTTGGTTATGTCAGGTTGCTTGTTTGTGTTGCCAATCACAGTTATTCTTCACTGAATGATAGGGTAGAGCCTTCTGATATTTATCACTCTAGTTTTGGACTTGCAGGATTGAAACCCATTATTTTACGGTCTACTAATTCTTGCTGTTAATGGTAAGCAATGCAGACTTTTTTCAGCAATTCAGTACATATCTCCACAAACACACAAGTCTGGCAATCACCTTGCTAGCAATGCAGCAGGAAACAATAAAACATACCAGTGGAATATTACTCTTAGTGCATACCATGGAATTCAACTCAGTGGCTCAGACTCACTGAAGGAAGTTGCTGATACAATTTGTGTAACTCCTGTTGTATAAAAAAGACCTGAAGAAAACTTGTTCTCCTGAAGACCAGTTATTTATCTTGGCTGAACCTAACAGCAATTCTGATTTGTTCTGCCAAGATGGGGGTGGGAAAAAAAGGACACAAGAAAACCTCTTCCCAAAACCAGTATTTAATTTAGTAGATGTTTAAGCTGAAAGAGACATCAAAGCTGGCAAGTTTTGAAACACTGTCTTTTCTGGCTTAATGAAGCATTTTCTTTTAAAGCTAATTATTCCCCAATCACAAGTTAAACCTCACCTTCAGTTAAAACCAGAATTCTAATAACACGCTTGTATCGAGCTGGAGCAGCTGCCATGGTCGAGGAATGGGATTTTTTCCTTTATTTTCTCTTCTGACCATCTTCCAGAAGGATAACCCACAACATTCAAACCCATTAAGAAGCAGGACTCTCCAATAAGTAGTCAATTATATCTTGATAAACCATGTTAGTTCTTCAGAGGATAATCAGGAGGACTTCTCTATATAAGTGGGAAGTATTGGATTTCTGTTTTCAGCTCTTTTTCTGGATCTCTAGTGCAGTTGTTTGACCTTAATGAGTTAATTAAAGGCAGAACTTTTAATAATGTGACAAAAGTCAAGAACTTTTGAGCATCTCTAAAGGTGGACCAACTTAGAATCAGGTGATAGAGCTGCTTCATTTAAATTTAAAACTTTTTTTTTTTTTGATTAACAAAAGTCTGAAGAATTTTTAGGTCAATGGTTTTAGGAAAACTTGTTTTGCACAGTTTTACTAGTAAATTTTAGGAACAATTCACTGAGACTGCTTTAGAATGCCTTTAGTTCTCTTATACAACAGTATTATAGAAATATAGTTTTGAGATATATTAATATTCAACAGTATATGATATAATCTCACCAAGTAATTGATCAAATGGCTCTGCAAATAAGAAAGCTTAATTTTCCCATCTCTGCTAAAAGCCTCGAAGCTGTTGCCTGAAATCCATGTCAGTGTGGGAACTGGGCTATGACAGGTCTGGTGACACAGAGCAAGAGCAGGGTATTTCACACTGCAGCTCTGTTTTAGCCCCAGCATTGGATAGTCTGGTGCATCAGAAAGCCCTTTCTAGAGCAGCAGTGACTTCTGAAGCTCCCAGGTTTGCTGCTTTGCCTCTTTTAATTCGTGCCTTACTATTTTGAGAGACCTCCATCCTACAACAGAAAGCACCTGGGTTTGTGCTTTGTCTCAGTGCTTTGGTGTGCTCTAAGGAAGGGAAAAGCTGCTTGCTGAGCAGCCTGGGGCACCTTTGAGGTGAAGATTGAGCTTGTGCACCAGGCAGGATCCTGAGCTGAACGTGGCACTTCAGACAGAAAGCTTTGCACACTCTGCAGCACAGCCAGCTCCGAGGGCAAGGCTGCTCCCAGTTCCCAATTCCTCCCCGAGCCAGCAGCTTGAGGAGGTTTGTGCCCCTGATTGCAAGTGCTGTGTGCTGCTGGTTAAATGAGCTCAGGAAACCATGGCACCAAGGGGAGATTTTGAAGGGAGTTTTGAGATAAATTTAACATGGAACATAAGCTGGTGTTTGAGCAAGCCCAGCGTTTGCTGGAGCGCTCACTCAGGACGCGCGCGGCAGCCGGGGCTCATCCTCTCCCCAAACTGGGGATGCAGCACTGCTGCCTCTGTGGGAGAGCATGGTTTATTACCCAGAAGGTGCAATTTAAAAAGATCTGAGGGAGAGATGGCAGATGTATGGAGAGCTTATGTCCAAGTAAGGTCAGATCTATTTAGATGCCCTGGTATATTTGTGTTTTTGAGATGTCCTTTTGAGAAGTAACAGTCTTAAAAGGAAGAGCAAAGCCCTGCCAAACAACATGCTGTTTGATTTTACATCAAACCTTTAAGACAGGATAATATTTACTCCAGGGAGAAAGAGCAGCTAAATAACATGTAGAAACTTAAACGGTGCTGAGGTTTGGAGTAATCAGTGTGCAGTGTCCAGTGATGTCTACTGAAATTTACTGAAACAGCTCTGTGACTTTAGTCAGTGGAATTTAACCTACATTGTAATTACAGGGTTTCACAGAGGCAGTTGCCTCTGACAAGTTTGTATCAAAGTTTGTTGAGCCTGTGTCGTTGGGTTTTTTCAGTGACCCCTGACTCTGCCCTTTCTAAGTCACCAGTCTTAACCCCCAGCCAATATTGCCAAACATTTTCAGCAAGTCCCTCAAGTCTTTACCTTCTCCACTGCTTTGGTGACCTAAACTGAGAACTTACATAACTGCATGATGTGATCTTCTGTGCCTTCTCCCTCTGGCATCCTCACCTATTACCTTTGCTTCTAAAGTAGAGCAGCAGCTCCTTGAGAGGGCACCTGAGTGTCTCTGTGGCTGAGCAAGACTGAGCCTGGTGATTTCTGCTCATGGTCAGGGCCTGCGAGATGTGATTTACTTTTTTAAGAATGTGCTTAATTCACTAATGAAATAACTAACAAGAAAAAAGACCCAACCCTGATGGAATGAAAACAAGTGGCAAAGAATTAGAAAAATACTGCTAGGAGAGCAACAGATGATCCTTCTGTGGTTTTCCTTGCCAATTTAATATTTCATGGAAGACAGTTAGGGGTTTTTCCCCATAATGCAAAATTATTGGCAGCCATATAATGAAGTATGAATTTTTAATGGTGTTTTTTGAGGGGTTTTTTGGCTTTTTTAAATGTTAATGTAGGGTTAGGCTATTTGGCTGTTTGTTGTGTGTTGGTGAGTTTTTTTCTAATTCATATGCAACCTGACTTATGCTGTGAGGGACTTTTCGAATATAAAGAACTTTCCTCTCCCCTCTCATCACTGGTACATCCTTGTTAGGTCTCTGGCTGAGTAAAAGCCAGAGTTGGTTTTGCTTCTCTGCTGTTGTCCATCAGCTCAGTGCTCCTGTCTCCAGTGTGAAGGAAAGTCTGGAGTGCCAGCAGCAGCTGTGAGCAGTGTGGAGCAAAGCTTTCCATCATTTCTGCTGTTAGCCACCAGCAGGGATCCCACACACTTCCCTTCTCCCTGCACCCCCTACACACAGCTAATTTTCCTCTGGTTCTGTGTTCAGTTTTATTTATCACATGGTGCTGCTGCTTCTTTCTGCTCATGGAGACAAATTTGGACCACCCTTGGTGCTGGAGTTGTTGCCCATCCTCCTGGTGTGGTGTTTATGATCCCTCACCATGCTTTTCCCTGTTAGAGCAGAGCCATGCATAGGAGATGAACTGGACAGAGGGAAGGGTAGGAAGGAGGCTGATTCAGGGCTTAATGACCTTCTGGGGTTTGACTCCTTTGTACTGGTTATTGCAATTTTTGTGATATTTCATCAGAAACCTACGGTCCTGCTTCCCTGAAAGCCCTGGTCCCTGGAGACACAGGATTGTACGAGAAGCCTGTCTGAGTTTTTTCTGTTCATGTGCGAGTTGTTTGCCTTTTAGTGGAGACAGAATCCTTGGTCCTTAGAGAAAAACTTCAAAAATGTCACCCAATAAGGTTCTAAACCCGAAGGGAAGATTAAAAAACGAATGTAGTATTTCTGTACAAAACACACAGCAAGGAAAGAAGTCCCTCTGGAACTCTTAAGCTGTTTGTGAACAGACTGGGCTATGGTGCACGCTGGGAGGTGAGTGTGGAGGAGACCTCGCAGATTTGTATCTTGTGTTGCTTTACCCCTTTTCTGAAAAGAAACAGGATGAGGGAAAGATAACAAAGAAGTCTTTGAGGGGGAATTGTTCTTGAGGAGGGTATTGTGGATATCTTAAAAAGAACAATCCTCTGCAAACAGCTGCTGCTCCTCTTTTAATTTTTAAGTAGCTTTAAAATCAGGAGCTTGATAGTGGAGAAGGCAGCATCTTTGCCTACTTCTAGCTCAGAAATGATTATTTAGTCGTGTAGAAAGGGTTTATGAAAGCAGATTCTCTTTGCAAAGATGATTGTCACAGTAGCTTAAATTGTCTGCCAAGCATCATAATGGAGTTTTACTACTGTAGGAAAACAAAAGCAAAAGATAAGCTTAACTCAGTGAAACAAAAGAGAACAAAGGAGGGAGAGCAGCAAAGAGCCTTGCTGATGACAGAACACAGTGATTTCCCTTCAAGTAACAACTCAAAAGGGGCTCCGAAAATTAGGTTAATACACTGAACAGCTGCAGAGGCTGTAAGACAGTGCAGTAACAAGTGTGGGCAAACGGGTCTGTGGACTCCAGAGCAAAGCCACCCTCCTGTTCTCCAGGGAGGGGCTCTGAAGGAGCATCATCTAAGGCCACATGCCCATCCAAAAGTTTTGTTGGGCAGAGAAGGGTAGAAATTCCCAAGTGGGAGGAATTATGAAGTGATGAGGATATGGCCCAAGACAATTGCTGACCATTTCTTGCCATCCTTGTTCCTCTGGTGGAATACTTGCATAATCTTGCCCTTCTCCTGTTACTAGTTGTACTAAAGGCATGACTTAGGCCAAAAGATGATTTGAGAGATGGTACCTGGGTAAGGCAGTGGGGGATATTTTCCTTTGAGTTAAGCAGTTATGAGGCAGTGGCACTGTCAGGAGCCCAGAGCTCGCTCAGCCTTAAAATGTCACGTACAGTTTCAGCCTTGCCCTTGCAGTCTCTATGGCTTCCTATTTTACTTGCATTCCTAAAATTGTTTATAAATATTCATTATTGAATGTGAAATGAAGGAATGAATATCAACCAGGTGAATAGTTCCTAGCCTGTAAGACATACTGTCTATTGGGATGTGGCAAGCAATCTCGGTTCCCAGAAATCCAGCTCTGATCCTGCATATGCTAAGACATTTAGGCTTTCTGTAATGACTATTTGTGTG
>VZTT01048199.1:122919-134737 GCA_013400855.1 Buphagus erythrorhynchus
AAGTGATGAGGATATGGCCCAAGACAATTGCTGACCATTTCTTGCCATCCTTGCTCCTCTGGTGGAATACTTGCATAATCTTGCCCTTCTCCTGTTACTAGTTGTACTAAAGGCATGACTTAGGCCAAAAGATGATTTGAGAGATGGTACCTGGGTAAGGCAGTGGGGGATATTTTCCTTTGAGTTAAGCAGTTATGAGGCAGTGGCACTGTCAGGAGCCCAGAGCTCGCTCAGCCTTAAAATGTCACGTACAGTTTCAGCCTTGCCCTTGCAGTCTCTATGGCTTCCTATTTTACTTGCATTCCTAAAATTGTTTATAAATATTCATTATTGAATGTGAAATGAAGGAATGAATATCAACCAGGTGAATAGTTCCTAGCCTGTAAGACATACTGTCTATTGGGATGTGGCAAGCAATCTCGGTTCCCAGAAATCCAGCTCTGATCCTGCATATGCTAAGACATTTAGGCTTTCTGTAATGACTATTTGTGTGTCTAGACTTAAACATAGGACATGAATCTGTGTATTGCACTGTTATGCTGAAATATGGAAAGACTTGCCAGGTCTGTACTGCAGTTCTTCATGAAATACCCCGAGAGCTTCACTTTCTCTATGAAAATTGAAAAGAATATATATATATATATACACATATATATACAAGGCCTTAAGCGCCTAATAACAGCTTGACCATGCTACTTCTCCTTTTTAAATGTTGTGTTTGCAGTGGGGTTTTTTTCGTTGCTTTATTTTTACATTTGCAAACCATGTATTGAAAATAACTACCAGCAGATTGGTGAGTGTGTGACATGTTGACCCTGAGCTCCCCTAGCCCATGGAGTCAGTGATGCTGCAGGTAGGGGGATTGGATGATAGGACCTTGTGTTTAGACTTGTATAATTAATTTATCTCTTTCCTTGGAAAACAGATCCCTAATGTGCACTCCAGAGCAGTGATGGTCAGCCTGCTTTGCCCTTGCCTGTGTGAAGAACAGACAGAAGGGATGATCAGCTGGCTCCTCGATGCTGAGAGGCTGCAGGGCCTGAGTGGCCCTGGCTGCTTTTGGGGGACTTGTGTGAGCAGCTTTACTTTGGCCATTTGCCATTCACGTGCATTTTCAGTGTAACTTAATAACCAGCCAATGCCACTACTGCAGTTACTGTGCCTTGCTAGTAATTTGACAAGTATAAGTCAAATTTGCTCTACAGTAGGCTATAAGCAATATAATTTAAATTATTATATATGATCCATTCGAATTTTCGTGTTCTTAAAAACGAGTCCTTGGAATGTATTGGAGCATTTCAATCTTATGGGGATTTGTGTTAGCATTTCCCTGCTTTTCCAGGCTTCTGTAGAAGTAAGAACAGCCTCAGAATCATTTATAGGTGACTGTTATAGCGTAAGCTAAGATCCAAAATGGTCCTTTTCAGTACAAAAAAAAAAAAAAATCACTCCTCCAAGAATAAAAAAAAAAACACACCCAAAATTATCATTTTAATGAACAAAAATTGTGCATGAACTTAAGTTTAAGTAAGTAATTACAACATTCACCTGCAGACAAGCAGGCTGAAACCTTCCTTCTGGCAGATCTGGATCTCCTACTCACCAAATGTCCTTACCACAGAGCTACAAGATATTCTAAGGGCAGCCCCACATCAAAGCTACTCATTCTGCCTTAACACCTACCTTGCAAAAGCATGTGCTGGAGCTCCTGTTCCCCCACTACCAGTAAACTATAGTAGGCATCAGCATATGGAGATATTCTTGTTTGCTCACTTGTTCTCAAATAATACATGGCAAATATTTGCATAAAATATTTAAATATTCATTGGATCAGAAAAAGGCTCAATTGTCTGGTGCTTGGATAATTTGCCACGGGCAGAAAACTGCAAAAAGAACTCAATTTCCAGGTTCTGCTAAAATGAGTATTTAAACTAAGCAGAATAGAAGAGCTTCAGTAGAAAGTAACTAACAAAAGACCTAACCTGGAAAGGCAGAAAATATATTTGATAGGCTTGAAATATTTCATGCCCCTGGAACACTACTGTAGAAATCTGTGGATATGCTGACTATTGCCACCTTCATCCAGACAAGCTGATGACTTCATCCCAGTAAGTAAATTAAAACACTAACAACAGACAGCTGTCAAAATACAAAACACATCTTGTCCCTCTGACATAAAGAGACCTGGAAATCATGCATTTCACAGATGGAAATTGTGCCAAATCATCACAACCAGAGAAACCCTGCTGATGCTAAAATGCTATTCCAAGCAGTCTTCCCACAGTCAGAGCAGAGAGCACACTTCTTAATGGGGTTTTGCAATGACAACACAGAGGAAATAGGAGATGAGTGAAAAAGATAACTTTTATTGCCCAAATTGATTTGCAGTGCCCTCTTCAATAAGTGAAGAGACACCCTTCAAATTTCCCAATTTTGAAAGGTATAAAAAGAGAGCAAGGATAAAGACAACAAAAAAAGATGACTAGATAAATGGTGAAATATTTTGGAGGAGAGAGCTAAATTATTTGACTGATCACACGGGGCAAGAGAGAAACTTCTTTTGGGAAGAAGGAGAGGAAACATACATCACTCTTCAAAACAAGGCCAAAGTTGTATTTTCTTTTCACTTCCATCACTGCAGGAACTCCTGGGAGATATGAGGCTGCTGCAGGATGGAGCAGAACTGATCCAGGGGACAGTACCTGTGGGTTCTAGAACTGCAATAATGTACAGCATTAATCTTTAGCATCTTTCCATCACCAGAGCCATGTTCAGGAGACACTTCCCATCCCCAGCTGCTGCAAAGTACATCTCCTGATTCACATCAGTGAGAGCAGCTGCTCTTCCTGCTCCAGTTACTCACAGTTTCCCAAATGAACACAGGAGAAGTCCTGCTGGAAGAGGTCACTGGCATTGCAGATGCAAGGGTGGATTTTCCCTTGCTATGAGACAGCAATAATCCAGGTAATTTATTTAGAGGAAAAACAGAGTTGTACAAAATCTGGCAGGAGCCAAGTTTAGTGTCTCTTTCAGTCTCCAAATCCTTGTTATTCTATCAGGAGAATGCATCCATTAATGTTGCATTGAACAGTCATTGGTGCCCCCAGGAAGACTTTGAAAAAAAATTCTATTTAAAGACAAGCCTGTTAATGTGTCATCTACAATATGCCTCTCTTACTCCTGGGAAATTTGCATGAAAACAGGATTGTTATTGCTCTGACATTCTTGTGTTCCTACTGTTTATTCTCACTGGAAGAGGCATGTTACCTACCCTGCCATCCCTGCACACCCAGCCTCCCATTAAAAAAAAAAAAATTAAAAAAAATTAAAAGGACGTTTTAAATGCAACCTCACTGAAGTTTCAGCTCACGTTCTCAAAATCCCTGTTTTAGTAGCAGGGAAGCTCACATGCCAAAAGAAACAGATGCTATAAAAGCCAATAAAAAACAAATAAACATAAATAAATAACATTTTGTCACCATTAGTGAAGGTTTGTGATTATGTGATTATTCAATAGGAACAAATACAATTCCAACAAGAAGAAAGTACCAATACAAAATAGATACAACAAAATTGAATGGAAAAGACAGATCAGAGCACTGGAACAGGCTGCCTAGAGACATTGTGTAGTCTTCTTCTCTGGATATGCAAAATCCTGGATGAGATCCTCTGCAATCTGCTCCAGGTGGACTTGCTTTAGCAGAGAATTTGGGCTAGATCATCTCCAGAAATCCCCTCCAACCCCAAACCATTCTGTGATCAGTCAGCTAAAACAAGGGACTGCCATTTTAAGCTAATCTTTCCCAAGTACATGACTTTTTACCACTGTGTGCTGCCACACCTAACCAAAGTCCTCCTCTCCAAGGAGGTGAAAGTGGAAATCCCTGAGAAGATTTAAGAGGAGCTAGGTTACAGGGACAATTTACTTGATGGGTCAACATTAATGAGAAGCTTCCTTGGTTTTTTTCATTGCACTCCTCATTTTCACTGTTACACAATGAATTTCTCTGCATTTTTGAAGACACACATTCACAGCAAAAAGGTTCGCAGAAGGATTTATTGTTTAAGACTCCATTTGAAACAGATTGATCTGCAGCGTGAGTGCAGCTGCCTCATATGAAGCATTGCATTCTAAAAATCCTTTATGACATTTCTCTTTAGACATGAATCAGCAGACTAACAGATGTCTCATTCACACCATGTTTGAGTTTCAGCTTTATAAATGAAATTAATTTGGGGCCAAATTGTATCTTGAGTCGCACACAGAACTCTTGGTGACTTGTGTATCAGCCAAATACACGCATGGGAGAAAGGAAATTTGACCTTAATTTTAACTTCAACTTTGTAACAGATTGCTAATTTAAGGCGACAGATTGTGATATCCCTTACTTGTGTTACACACTACCCTACATCACAAATAATCCCACTGAAAACAGCGAGATTCCTGCAGTTCCATACAGTCCTAGGAGGGTCAGGATCTCACAACCTGCCTGTTCCTGGTGCAGACAGACTCTGAATCTTCAGAGGTGCCAGGATGCAGCTTTTGGAGCATTTTCTGTCCGTACCAGCACGTGTGCTGTCCTGGCAGGACCTGCTGTGCTGCTGCTGAGTTTTGCCACGCAGAGCTCGGCGCAGGCAGCAGCTGTCACAAAAGGAGATGGGAAGCAGCAGGGAAGTCTGCTCTTCACAGTCTCCTGCAGGCAGATCCAAGCTTGCCTGGACCAGAGCCTGTGCAGCCAAACTGGATTTCCTCACTTTAGCCAATAATCCCCTGTGTTAACCCATGGCCACAGCTACCTGTCAGAGCTCAGAGCTCATCCACAGGGGCTGGAGGCAGAGCCCGGGCTCACATCCATCTGCAAACACCCCAGTGCCTGACTGAGGCAGCTTTGGAAAACACAGCTGTGCCACGAGAAGCAAGCCACTGTACTGAGGGTCATTCTAATCTCATGGCTTTCTCTAAGCAATGTCTGAACCATGCCCTGAGCAGATCTTCCAGTGAGTATTTTTTTTTAAGTTAAAATCAGTGTGCTGTAGCACTGGTGTGACATCCAGTCTAACATTCCCTTCACCTCAAATACCTTCTGTAACTTGGAGAAGCAACTTCTGTGCAAGTGACATTATGTTAAAAAATCCAAGCTACTGTTGGCAGAATATTCGAGTTTCCACTCATATGACTTCAATCCCCAATCACATTCTGCTTCACACTGCTCCAGGAACAAACCCACATTTCTAAGTCCCATACTGTCTCTAGCAGTGGCTGATGTTTACTTGGAACCAAGGTAAGTTTTTAGTATTTTTATTTATGAAACTTTTGACTTCACAGTTACCTCTAAAGACCCAGACATACAAGAAGCATCACATGTTCCAACAAAGTGAAAACAAGGTTCCTTAACAAGTAGGATGTAACAAGAGCTGAGGACAACTTCCTACTTGAAAAATAACCACCCTGAGGGCAGTTGGCTGTAACCACTGATAGGGCTAAAGATAGTCAGTAGTTAAAGCACAAGGTCAGTGAACTCCATGCATTCAGCATCTGAAGTCTGTAACTTCTTCAGGAATATCAGTGGTTTTTTTTCACTTAAGCCTGTCAACCAAAGATTACTTCTTTACTTCCATGGTAGGTCTGCTCTTCCCATTTAGTTATAGCCAATGTTTACTCAGAGAAGAGATATCCATGCCCTGTTCTGATAAATTAAATAAAAACCTGTACAAAAAAAACTGATAGTGATATAAGCAACATTCAGAATGTATTCTTCCTTCACTTATTCAGCAGCTTAGGCTGATTCACTAGCATTTCTCTGGCTAATTTCAGTTATTCTCCCCACCTGCAGAGATCACTGAGCCATATTACTGCTCCCTTTGCCATAATAGTCTGAGGCTGAATTCAACTATGACTTTAAAATAAATAGAAAAAAACAACAGCTCCTTGAATTTGTGGCTGGGATATCTGTTTTAGCAGCAGACCCATTTCTGCTATGATTACATAGTTAAAGATGCAGAACATATTGTACGGCTTTCACCTTCCAGTTACTTGTGATAGGCTACTTCTGTAAGCATATGGTTTTCAGCATTTTAGAGAAATCTTCTTGATGGTTCATTGCAAGATGCAAGGCTCTGCTTTAGTAGCATGTAAGCTGAACCACTGCAGTGTGAAATTCAAGAATACCAAACCAGAAGAAGAAAAATATACAGGAAACCCCAGGAACAAAATGCTTAAACAGGCTGGCACAAAAACTGCTACAGACTCTCACATGTGCCCAGTTTTCCTGGTGTAACTGTCCTTCATGTATTGTAACCTTCACTTGGGTTCCATATCCTATTTCCCACTGCATTTTAAATTGTTACATTTATATTTAAAATCGGTCTCAAATATGTCCAACACATATTGATGACCTCTAAATAATTTAGGGGACATTCAGAGCATAAGGTGAGCCTCTACCAGATACTCCAGAGCTCCTTGACAGAAGGTCAAGACTTTGGATGGTCTAAGCAGGTACTATCTCAGCATCTTCTTTTCCTTGGCCTGTGTTAGTTCCTAAGTGGGTCAAGAGTTGTCTTTGATTTTTGTTCTTTTAAATACCCTGAAAGAGCTTTCATTTAATTTTGAACAAAAGGAGCTGAGAATATTGCTATTTTCTCAGCAGCACCTGGGCAGGGCAGGTTCCAAGATGGTATCTGTACTTTGCTTGGATCTCACAACACCTCAGACATTAAGTGCACATCATAGAAATGACAAGTACAAATCTCCATTAAAAAACACATAGAGCTGCACACATAGGACATGCCTAGATAAAACAGAACCCTTTGAGGTTTCACATTGAAGCCTGAGCTCTGTCCAGATTACTGAAAAAAAATTCTATTATCAGAACTTCAACAGTAGCAAAGAGTCTATTTCAGACTTCAGCCATTTTTAAAAACACCACAAGCAAATAAATGAATAAATAAGGGGAAATATTAACAAGTGATCCATCTCAAACACAACTCCTCACATAAGCTGCACCAAAGCTCCCTCCAAGCCCATTCCACCATGAAGGAGTAGCATCCCAAATAGAGTGTTTGGGGTTTAGCACACTTAGGGCTAAAAGCTCCTGCTTGGGTGGAAGGGAGCAGCAATCAGAGAGCAAAGAGCTCTGAGTGCTGAGCACAGCCCTGTCCAGGGCACGAGTAGCTCAGTACAACATGACTGTGTAAGATGTGCAACATCAAAGTTTTGCCACGTTATGAAACTTATCAACAAACTTCTTCTCTCACCTACTTTTAAACATGTGCTGCACATAACTCCAAGTGACTCTGCCCAGTAATTGCTGTTCATTGCTGCTGATTTCTAGCATGGAAGTCTGATCCTTGCCATCAGCAGGAGAGCAGAGTTGACTGGAAGATGTCCTTCTCTCAAAACACAGTCCCAGTGCTGCTGCTGCAGAGGAGGAGACAAGTGGCTGTGATGGCAGGGAGCAGGAAATCCCCCATGGGAAAAGCCAGGTCATGTGCTACTGGATCTGCTCGAGGATCACAAGCACAACTTTATGGCCAAAGGGAGAGCTAACAGGTTGGCTTGTGTTTAATAAATATTTGAGACACAGCTTTGGTTCTTGACATTGTTCCATATGCACATAACCCAAGAGTTTATGAAAAGACACTGGGATTTCTAGTCATACTGCTTCCCCAAGCCAACAGCAGGGAACATGTCCCCATTTTCCAATGTATCCATAATGCATGAAAAGCTGTAAAAGCCAGAATAGACGTGGCTGCGTTATAAGATCTGAGCTATAACACACCAGATTTGTCTGTGGAGTTCCATACATATCCTGAAAACTGTTTCAAAGTATGCACAATAAAAGTTAAATTTTCATTTAAAGTTTAATTTTATCAACAAATCATGATTTATTATACCTATCTGTCAAACAATACACTACTCCCTTTCAAATATTACAGGAACTAAAATACAAGCTTCTAATTAACTTTGTCATAAGAGTTATTCTAAAACTTCTCTCTTCAAAGCACCGAGATTTAAAGTAATAAATATTCCTTCAGAAGTAGGCCAGTTTGAATTTAATATGCATCAAATAAATATTCCCTCAATTAGATGAGAGCAAGTAAAAAGCTTTATGTTATGGCTTATAGCAATTTCAGATAAAGAGCTTGTGTGATGGAGTGAATCCAGCTACAAAATGATTGCAGTAGCACAACGTATTTTTAGCACAGGATAGCACTCATCTCAAAAATAATTCTGAGAATTTTTGTGATTTTCAGATCACACTGTTTTCATTGGGGCTACCATGCTTAGTAGATTTCACAAATTATTCCTAAAAAATTAATAAGGAGAATTAAGGATCCTTGTAATGAGTCATGTAACTACTTATTTGGCAGAACTACACTCTTTTTCTATTTGTGCAGGAACAAGCATCCAAGTTGTACCAAAGAGAAAAGAAATACTAAAAATCACTCATTCCTGTGATAAAACTTCTACATCATCACTACTTTAACAAAATTATCACTCTTAAACAAAATTTCTACTCATCAGTTTACTGAAATCTATGTCTATCTTTACAACTAGTAAACTGTTGTTTCTAGTGTGGAAGTGTTGTTTTATATTTTTTTTAAATAAAAAGTTCAAGTTCAAAGAGTATTTATGAAACAATTTTAAAAAAAAATAGTGTATACACCACAACTGAATCTCAGACTTTTCACATATCAATCACCATAAAACTCCCTTCTGTGATGACATCTCAGAGCTAAACACTGACTACAGTATGTCAGATACCATTTGGACTATGTTTGCTCCTAGCAAACATTACCAGCTCTTTTTTCTCTGGAGAGCTGTGGCTGTGTAAATAAGAAAGCACTTGTTCAAGGGGTTACACACTCCCTATTTTACATATGCCCCAAAATTAGCAAATCACTCAGGGCAGCTGCAGGTCTTGGTACTGAGCATGGCTAGACTTGGCAGGCTATGCTACAAGCCACTGATTAAGCAATGGCTCCACTAAGCCTTGTCAACAAATCCATAGGCATTGCCAAAAATCAGATCTTTGCTGGAAAAAGGGTCTACATCAGGAGAAAAGCAGTGACAGAATCTTCCAAAGTTCAGTCATGGTGTCTTCTAGAACAGGGAATTATTCAAGGCAACAGTGACTACTTCAAGCCATAAAAGTCAATATTCAGCTTGCTGACTTCAGCAATGATACACTCATTTTTATATAGAGGAGATCAGCCAACACACCCTCTGACAGACACTGCAGGGAACAACTGGGCAGCTATTCCCAGCCAATACCTGAGCTGCTGTGGGAGACACAAAACATCTGGACAGGCTTGACTGATCAAAAAGACAGGAGTACCACTTTGCTTTCCTTTATTTTTCTCCCAGATCTGTTATGCTGGCTCAGAACACCTTCTCCCTGCAAGAGCTGGCACCAGTTCTGCACATTGGGAATGTGGCACTGAGACAATGCAATTTTCCATGGGGCATCCACAAACATGCACTGCTGACTGCCAGGACAGCCCTTCATTTTTATCTTGGTTCTGCTTTCAAAACAATCACATGAGGACTGAAAGATAGCTTGTGCTCTACATATTGATGTATGATATCAAATGTATGATATCAAACGAGTCCTAATACTCTGTGTTTCCCCTAAAACAGTTTAGAGAGAATCAGTGTTATGTAAACTAGGGGGGATGAGGGGCTGTACAACCACACATCAACCAAAAACACATGACTACAAGTTTACCTGTAATAAACTTTGGAATAACATCATTTAGTACTTTCAGTCCCTTATTAGAAGCAGGAAGAGGTTTGTAATTTACAGAGACTGCAGACCCCTGCACTCATCTCACAGATGCTGTGATCCTGGACAGTGGGGGCTATTATCAAAGTCACCAACACAGCCCCTTACTTCTTCTAAAATTCTGAATTTATTCCTCCTGCAGTATCTTATCAAATTCACAGTCAATGCTGTTTTTTCAAACATGAAGAAACTTTGTGACACAGCATCCAGTGCTGGGTTTGAACATGTCAGTGGAACAGCTGAAGTGAAAATGACAAGTGGCTTTGGCATTACTTTAGACCAGGGCTTGTGGGTAGAGGCAGAAGATGAATTTCTGGCAATGCTTTTCAGTCCCTTCACAGTCCTTTGTTCTGGGGGATCATTGCCTGTTATTAGTCTAAATCAAGAAATTCAGCTTTGTCTCATTTACTCTTGAATGATTTAAAATTCATCTTATAAATGGAGTCTAGTCTGCTGTGATTCAGAGCTGCAAGCCTACATCTATGACAGTAAGAAAGATATGACACAAAGTTCAATCTTAGGCCTGCTCATAGCTTCACTTTTCGTAAATTATTTACCATCTGTTCACAGTACTGTCTATTTAGACAAAGATGATTCAGCCATCCATGCCAGGAGTTACAAGTGGAGAGGTTGTACCAAGAAGTCAGACTGATTTCCACTTCAAGTATTATTGCTTTGTGGGTGCTGCCAGCAAATATAGATGCCAAACATTTTCCAAACACTTTGCTGAACCTTGATTTGGGGAACAGTCAGCAATTTGTGTGTCTGTCAGCTCAGTTCACTGAGCAGCATGGCACACACGGGTCCCCAGGAGGGACCAGGCACACAGCACAGAGACCCCTGCAGAGGAAAGCAGGGAGGTCAGGAATTAACACAGAGGAGTCACAGAGAAGGCAGCACAAAGATGCATCATGAAACATCTGACAAGCAAGGAGCACAGCACAAGTGACAAGGGACCTCGGCAAGCCCAGCAAGTGATGCTAAACTGAGAGGGTCACAGCTGTGTATAGCTTTCAAGACTGACAAAAAGTATCTATCAGACACAGTGACTGGATGTGAGGTTTACAGGGGATTTCTAGGAAGGAATTTCATGAACAAGTGGGTTAGAACAAGTGTTTCAAAATACCAAACAGGAGTAATGACTAGGACTGAGAAGACAGATTTACTTAGTATATATTAATCAAAACAGGTTAGCAGAAAAATGCCTGAACAAGAAAACACCCTGGAGAAATGGAGAAAATTCAGAATAACCTGTCTGGTGTGGTCCTGAGCCAAATGAGATGCCAACGTTTATGTAACACTCTACTTGCTCTGAGGAGACATTTGTAAGGCATTTTACAGAGCAAGCCAATATGCAAGATCGAAAAGCAGAAGTTTAGCAGTGAACAGAGACACTTTTACAAATCATCTGCTCAGAGATGATAGCCTCAGCTACCACTGATTTAGCTGTGAATTGAAGAAATTGCCTGAAGGTCAAGGTGAAGAGCAAAGGGGACAAGAACAAAGCCTTAAGAAACAACCTCTTCCCTCTCCAAATCACTGGGGAAAGCAGAAATTGAAAATACAGCATCTCACAGAAGAGAAGGGTGAAGGACCAGACACTTGGCCATTTAAAATGAGCCTATTATGATTTTTATTACAATTGTCAATGGCAACAGCTGTCCTTTCTGTCCTCAATAAAATCCCCACACCAAACATAGCCAAAACAGCTGAGCTCTTCCCAATCAGAGCATCTCCTGGAGGCACTCTGCAGCTTCAGAACGTGGCATCTCCCCTCCCTTTGCCTAGTTATAGTATGTTATTACTAATCCCACTATTACTAATCCCATGTAGAGTGCACAACAACAGCAGCTCAGAGGCTGATAAAAGGAGATAACACACATCCCCTCAAACACAGCATCATTTTCTCAGGGATTTGTGCTTATTTACTGGTATCCTCATGCTACTACATCTGCTGGGTACTGCAGATCTGACCTCTGGGCTGAAGCCTGTCTATTGATCCCTGCAAGCTTTTTTATATTTTTTTATATTTA
>VZTT01048199.1:134851-164921 GCA_013400855.1 Buphagus erythrorhynchus
AATGTGAGCTTTATTTTTTTTAATATTTAAATAAACATGGTGTAGAACCGTTCTTCCATCTACTAATTACTGGGGACAGACAGAACTATGCTGAATAAAGGCACATTATCCTGTCCACACAGGATGGCAGTTGTCACCACCACTCCAGGTTTTCTACAGATAACAAACTGTACTAATGCAAGGAATCATTCCAATTCCAGATATGCAAACCAGCTTCTTACAGGTCTTGTAAATTCCTACAGCCAAATGGAAGTACACACATACATTCCCTCTCTCAAAATACCAACAAAAAAAGTGTATTGGGAATCTAACATGCACAAAAAAAGAAAACTGACAAGCTGCAAAATTATAATTGCATAGAAAAAATAGGGCATGATTAACTGCTGCATATTCTAAATTCCTTTGGGATACTGAAATAAAACCAATGAGATATATACAAGAACAAGGAACTCTACCATGGCAAAGAGCAATAAACTCCCTACCAGCAAAAAATTAAGCTCACATTTTAACAATCCTGCCAGAAATAAAGTACACAGAATATTCCTTCCTCATAATAAAAAAAACAAGCAAACAAAGTTGAAAGAAACACTGAAAACACAGATACTGAAGAAAATTCTTAGAGCAGCCTGCCACAGGCAAGAAACAAGTGCCCATGTAAACAGAAAAGGCCAGAAAAACGTGTGTATATTGACAGTACTTCCTGAATGAGGAAAAATTATGCCTTGAGTTAGGGGCCTGCTGCCACCCAGATCCCATCAACTGAGAAAGCTGGCTTGATATGAGATGCTGTTCTCATTTATGATATGCTACTATCAGTACCAAAGTTAATAAAAATGAGCTATGGATGATGAGATTCAATTTTGCTTATGTGGTACCCAAGCTGTGCCAGGTTCATTCTAATGTACAGATGAAGATATTTCCTGTCTCCATCAGCACAAAATCCAGAAACTGCATGTCCAATGTGGGCAAAACCCCATGGAACTATGTTGTTTATCCTTCATACACCATTGAGATGCTCCAAGGTAACCCAGCAGGGCTTTAGGGGCTGCAGCAGAAGGACCTGGGTAACCCACAGGTCCTGTGTCAGGTTTGCTCACCCTCAGGGGTTGCCTCAAATACCCTGCAAGATTTCAGGAGGCACCATGTGCATATCTGTGCTTATGCAGCAGAATTCTGCCGGGAATACTGATTAAGCCATGTACACATGGGTTAAGTTTAAATTTCTAGAGCAGATAAAATAAATTTGAGAGCAGCCACTTTTCTTTTTCCTTCCAACCAAAATAAATTGGAAGTCAAATTTCCCTTCTGGTAACAGCACCTAAGGAAGCTCAGGTGATGAGAAGGTTCCAGAGGTCACAACAAAGACTCCCAGCTGAGACTACCCCTCCACAGCTCTTGGGATGCTGAAGCCAGATTTAACTATGGCATCATTCTTCAGGAAGTTTCTCAGCTGGACCAGCTCAGACAGTGTCCAGCAAGGATGTGGGGGGCAGGGGCTATATCCTATTTTTAGTGTATGGAGCTGCTTCTGAGGGCTTTTTTGTTTGGTTTTAAGTTAGAATAATCTTAAGAAGATGAGAAACACATCAGAAGAGCTGTCAAGAATCTTTGCCACTGCATTAGAGCAATGCCTCCAAGTGCACTCCCAAGCCCTGCAAGGTGCAGGAGGAACTGCAAGAGACACCACTTCCCCTCCAGGAATTCACTGGTTCCTGGCCAAGACATGTCATAACCCACAAGGAAGACAGGACAAGCTGGAGACTAAACATGCAGAAGGGGTAAGAGGCATTGGGAGGAGGAGGAAACATTAAGGTGAACAGCACCTAACAAAAGAATAAGATAAATACCAAGAAGAAAACCTCATAGTAGTAAGCACTCAAATCTATTTCTGATCCTATTCAAAGAATGACAAATATTCTCAAGGGAAATAACAGTTCCTGGCACCACACCCACACATCATTATGCTTTTGCATTTTCTCACTGCTCACATTAACTCAAGTTCTAAAGAAACACAATCTGGAAAATTCAAAACACAAGTTGGAAGATTCTGGCCCTATTTGTGCTCCTGCAGCCCCAGCCAGTTCTCAAATGCCAAAAGACAAGTCAGCAGGGAAGACCACCGACCTGGCTGAAGAGAGCTCTGGCTGGAATCCAGGGTAAAAAGGAAAGCTTTTGACCTTTGGAAGTTGGGGCAGGCAACTCAGGATGTATGCAAGGATATCAGGAGGTTATGCAGGGAGAAAATTAGAAGGGCCAAAGAACTTAATCAGGATACTGCCATGCCATAATAGACAATAAAAAAAAGTTTCTATAAATACATTTTACAGATGTATGGTACTCTACAATACCACTCCAAATGGACAGACTATAAAGAACATTAAATAAAACAGAGTACCTCAACTGTAAATAAATATTGGACTGTTACACATAAATATAACAGCATTTTTTAGTACTGTTTTAAACTACAGCATTGACAATAAAGAAAACATTTTGTGGCTAAGGGACCATCTAATGTCAGCGGGTTCCTTTGGCAGCAAGCCAGACTGGTTTCAAAAGTTCAGCCCAAATCTTCTAAGCTTAACTTACTTTGCAACAACCAGGCAGCAACCACTTGTGCTACAAATTGACCCAGGAGCCCAGCCTATTTCACAGATCACAGGACACCAGAACTGCTCAGTTGTCACATCTCACATCAGTACTTCCTAAAGCAGGAACCTCTGTCCATAGCACCTAAACTTTCCCTGCCTCAAAGCCTCCTTTCCACACAAAAATCGAGCACTCCACCTTTAACCAGTGCCTTCCTTAAGTGGGAGCATCACTTTGGTCAGTGTCGTGCCCTCTTTGCATGGGGATACAAGAGGAAAAAGGAAAGGCAGAGCAGTCAGGGGAGGCTGCTCCTTGACCTGCCATGGAGAGCCAGTGCTGGCCACAACGAGGCCAATGAGTGCCATGGCAGAGCAGGGCTTCCCCACCAAATACAGCAGCATCATCTACAGCACCAGGTTACACAGCATTTGTTAAGCATTTACCATTACATTTCACTTAGATACAAGCATTTAAACTGAGAAGGGTATAAGAGGATAGCCAAGGGAAAATTCAGAGTGGATATAGCAAAAGCCATTACTCCAAAAATCAGAATCATTAACATAACCAGAGAGGTGTACAGCACTGCTTCAGCCGTGCTCCATCTGCACAGATGAAGCAGTGCTTGTCTCTAGTTCCATCTATTCCCTACATCTGAAAGACAGAAGTAAATTTCCAGTCTAAAGAAACAAAAATACTCTTGCTTCATAAACAGGATAGAAAGAAGTTAATGCAGCAAAACACTATGAATTAACTTGAATCTTATACCCTGGCACTTGCATGTAAATAAATCTAACTTTATTATGGCTCTTGTGTTAGCACCCAGTCTCTGAATACTTCATCATGGATGAAAATGGAAACAATTTAAAAATCCCATGCACATGATAATAAGGCTTTGCAATGTACCCAAAGAATACATATTCACAGATTTACACTCCTTGTTGAAAAACTGGATAGAAAGCTGGAAGAACTTAGAATTAAGGTTCAAGTTTTAAGAAGGAAACAAAATCCTCATTCTTATTTGGCTTTTGGGTTTAGCTTTTCTGTTTGTTTAAAGATAGAACTGCACTCAGGAATCTGAATTCTTAATACAGCTATTTACTGATCTAAATTTCTCTATCATCTCTTTCCCTCCAAAATCATGTTGAAGTAATCTGTTGAGATGCAAAAGCACAACTACAATAATTGCACTCTGGATGGGACAGAATTTCCTTGCTTTCCCTCTCTTGCCAGGCAGAGTTCCTTCTCAAGTGAGTCAGTTTTTCTCCACTGATCTATAAAATAAAGCTTCCCATTTTACTGCACATTAAAAATAAGAGAAAAACATGCAGAAAGAAATTCAAAACTAGGTCCTGGAGCACTTCCCACTCTTGCTACATGTCTTTTTGCAGAAATTAACTATAATCAAACAGTATTTATTAAAAAAAAAATTTAAAAGTCAAGGCATGCTTTTTGTTCTATGACACAGGCAGAGTCCAAGATAAACATGGTATCTACTCCACATGCAAGATACTGAGGGGGGATTTTTTGTTTGGTTTTCTGCTACATTCTTACTTCCCATGCTTATTATGTCACCTTAAAAATCTGTGCATATGCTGTCAGCAACTTGGGAAGCAGAAAGATATTTCCAGCTCCATACTGAACAACAGCTTCTCTAGCTAAATGGTCAGACTTTTCAAGCATACTCCCCCTCACTTTTAATCATTTTCACTTTGGGGAAGCCACCCAACGTTGTAAGCAGATCCCCAGCTGTGCTAATACATTCCATATGGAATACTGGGAACTACCCAAGTTCATTCTCAGTGGTACAAGCACTCTCTATACCACAGCTCAGTGCAAATCCCTGCACATTCTGCAATCAAAGATTTCAGTGCAGCAAAACCACAGCCTCTTCAAAAAGCTGCAGCATTCTCAGCACATTTATAGAGCAGTCCCTGAATTTTTCAGAAAGCATCTCTATTAACATTGCAATGGTTTTGTATTTTTGGACCTAACAAAGCTTTTGATTCCAGCTTAAGCAGCAGCTCAAGAACTGAAGGAAAATGATGCTTTTTTTTTTTTAAGTGAGAAATGTGTTGCTGCTGGCACTTCTCTGGAATCTCTGCTCAGTGCTGGCTTTGGCCAACGCCAACCGAGATTCCAGATGGGCTGCTGAGTGTTTTTGGTTTTTAAAAAACATGGCAGCCAATGCACCCATCTGGCTGCATACAGAAGTGATGCAGGAAAAGGGATCAAGCTCTACCACTGTAATTGAGGCTGATAAATCAGGCGCTAAAATTGTGCACAGCAGGGAAGAAATATAAATGTATATACAGAGAGAAGAGCAAGCACAATTTGTCTGCATCATTAGAGTAAATGTTACCATTGAGTGACTGCCACCATGCTCCACACACTTTCGACTGCTGAATCCCTGTGAACTTTTAAAATGCTGGTTCTGGTATTTCAATACAGTTTACAGCAAAGAGTAGAAGCTTAGATGTGCAAACTTGCCACACGAATAAAAAGCAAAGAGCAAATAACAAAGAGCAAAGCAGCGAGAGGTACAGGTTCCAAAATTTATGCTCTAAGGGAAATCAGAGGTCAAATTACCTTGGCACCCTGCATTATTTTCAATGGTTAGAAGTTAACAAAAGGTTATGTATTTTTGTTTTGAGACAGCTTACGTTTACTTGCAGCAATAAGTACTTTCAAAAATCACATAATAGTAGAAAGCCCAGCAAGCTGAGCCAGAAGTGTTTTAACTGAATGGCACAAGAGATGAAAGCAGAGACTTCAAACTATTTAGCTTTGCAGTGCAGCAATTCTCATTGTGGCCAAATACTTCTCACATGTGCCCACAACAACAAAAAAGGACAGAGCATATTTTGTCATTAATACAGGCTCTGTGTACTCTCTAGTTTTCAGACTCTCTCTTCCTTAGCCAGCTTTATTTTTCTAATTCTCTCCANTTTTGACAGTACTTGATATCTGAGGGAGGTGAAGTTAAGCCTGTTGTTAGGTTTAACAGGAAAACTTCTATTCTCAGTTGCAAATGCCAGAACTGTTATTTTTCAAAGAACTAGGTTGAAAAAACCCCAAAGCACACTTGGGTTTTGTTATTTTTATTAGTTTAAAGTCAAGAGGCACAATTTCAAACCTCTTCTCGCTTAAGACTGATTTAGTTACTTTAACTTCAGCAGAGTAATTTCTAATTTACAGTGGTGGAGGCAGGAGGGGAGTGAGGATGACAGAACTCTGGGGATGAACTGTGACTGAGCACACTCCTGGAGAGGTCTCTGGGCCCCAGCTCACCGTCAAGGTTCGTGAACACTCGAGTGTCACATTCCCCCAGCTGCCAGGCAGGATGACTGCTGGGTGACAGCCCAAATTATGTGGAGTTTGCTTGCTTTCTCCTTTCCTTGAACAGCTCATTGCAGCATCGACAGAATAAAAAGAAGTCATGGCAACCAAGACATGGAAGGAAAAAAGCCCAGGCATACAGAAAGCAAGTGGGCATTCTGCCATCCAGGATGCTGGAGCCAGGATTTCATGCATTGTCTCATTCTATTAATATTAAAGTAATAATGAGCACAGATTTACCCAAAAGGACATCCGATTCAAGCTCTTGGATCACTGGCATCTTCCAAACAGTCAGCCAGATGTTCCCAGAAGCACATCCTTTGCATCCTGAAGAACAGAGCCATTTCAAGCAGCACCCACTGAAGCATTAACATAGGAAGGTTCTGGCCATACTTCCAACAAGAATCAGATGGTTTGGCTCACTAAAATGGCAGCTTCCTTGGAGGCTTCACGTGCAGCAACACAGGGGAGATTCGTGTCTAGCAGCAGAAACTATTCTCTTCTTTACAGATTTTAATACAGCATGAAAAAACAAAGCAAATTCTGTGTTCATAAAAGGTAATAACAAAATCTCTTCTTTATGTTACAGTTTCCACCTCACACTTAATGACTAAAAATAACATACTACTTTCCTAGAACCATTGAAATTAGAAGCTAAACCAATACTTGAGTGAGAAGGAAAAGTGACAGTATGATCAACCCCAGCTGGGAAGCCTGCTTCATCACTCAGGGGCTTTTGTTTGCTATTTCAAATACTGAAACAACTATTACCAGCCCTGACCCTGCTCAGCTGTACCTGCCTCACTCTAGAGCTCAGGAAAGCACTGAGCCAGGACTTATCCTTGCTGTTGAGCAAAGCTTTTTATGTCTTTCTTTTTTTTTTCTTTCTTTTAAACAGTATTGCTTGCTAACTAGGATTCAAGATCACTAAATATAGACTGTAGCTGTATAAAAAAAGACAAAGCAATGTTGAGTCTACTGTCATTGTGACAACTGCAAACATCCTGCTCAGTTCGGACTGTCAGACCCAGAGCTGTGGCAGCAGCAGAATTTCAGTCACATTAGCAGCCTTTGCAGAGCTCCACGCAAAGAGACAACACTGCAATCTCCTGTTCCCAGCCAGCTAATTTTTTTCTATGTAAATAATATGTTAATAATACTTTATCTTCTGCTAGGTCAGGGCACTAATAATTTATTGTAGGTAGACATTATTTCTAGGAATTTCAGCAAATCTTGTAAAACATATTTCAGTATCAATATTTATCCAAGAAGAAAATTGAATCAATCTGGCATCTGCCTGCCTTCCCCACTTTGAGGTCACAAATAGAGACGCAGGATTTTTTTTTAATTGATTTTTAAGTTGCAGTAAGCCTTAGCTGCTCCTTTGTAAAGCCACTGGGCAATGAACAGCAGTTCAAAGGTGAACAAGTAACTTTAAATGAAACTGGTCCAGAAATAATGGACTTCTGCTCCAAATAATTCCTTTTACTGTAAGAGTGTAGTATTGTTAATAGAACATAGCTAAAGGTTTCTTCTCCACAGAGCTCACCCAAGAAATCTCTGCTGGCATTAGGAATTGCCTGCAGTGGCTGCAAACAGCTTTGCTGGTTCTACATGAAACCAAACCAATGAAAAATGGGATGAGGCACCTGCTCACCTCCCAGTGTGTGGCACAAGGAGGAGGTCAGGGACTTCATGAATGAAAAAACACATTGCTATTTTCTGTGGTCACCTTGCACCACTCAAAACACTACATTCACATGAGTGACACTGGTAGGATTCTGTATCACATGAAAGAAGTGCAATTTTCTTTGAAAATATGTCTTAAAAGCCCAAGAACTAAAAAAACCACCAAAACACAATGTATTTAAGCTCTTTAAGTCTACTGTAGGCTTAAATGTTATTAATGCAAAGTCTGACTCAATTTTGAGAATCTGAAAGTCCTGGACTTTCCTTGGAAGAAGAACCCAGTTATCACCTGATCTGAATGCACAAGCCTTGTACACATATGCAAAACCTCATGAAGTCTTGTTTTTAAGTATATTAATAAGGTTTATTTCTAGGGCTCAGACAGAAGGGCATTGATTTAATTTTCATTACACAGCACTGCTACTAAAACCTAAAATTAAATTAAAGACTAGAGAAGAAAAATATATTTCTCCATAATATCCTGCACACTTTAGATGTATACAAATACAAGAAAGATAATCAGATGTATTAGCAGTTGGTGGACTACTCAGGCTTTCAACAGAGCTCGTTTTAACAATGTTTGCACAGATTGGAGGCTGAAGAGCCAGAGGCAAAACAGGCACATATTAGACATCTAGGTCAACATTAGCCTGATAGCAGGCCATTTCACTGTGAGAATTAATTGAAATAAGGAGAACTGTTTCAAAGGTGAGATCTAGTAATATCTAGTTCCTGCACTTAAAAAGAACAAAATCTAGCTGAAATGTCTAAGTGCATAAAACTCATCCACCAGATAGATAGAAAAGATAGGACTTAACATGTCCCCAAGGCCCCTTCACGTGGGAGTGTCCTGGTAATTGTGAATGAGGAGTTTAACACATGACTTCAGCAGGCTCAGCTGGAGAGAAATCACATAAAGGACTTGATGTGTGTGANCATCAAGTCCTTTATGTGATTTCTCTCCAGCTGAGCCTGCTGAAGTCATGTGTTAAACTCCTCATTCACAATTACCAGGACACTCCCACGTGAAGGGGACTTAGGGACATGTTAAATGCAGTTAGAAGCCAGAGAAAAGCATCACTTTTGCAGCTTTTGCTCACAGGAAATGAGTTTATTTGTGCACACACACAAACACTGAACAATTAGAGCTACCAAAATCACTTATGAATTCTGCTATTCATCATCCCAAATGTTACATTTGGGAGCTGGGGGAGGAAGGAGCCTACAACCAGTCAGATTTAATCGTAACATCTGCCAAGAACTCCCAACCTTCGATTTCATTCCAACAAGAAGTAACCTTTAAGAAGAACACACAAAAAAAGCTACACTCTGTTCAACAAAACCCACTTGAAATACTTAATGTCAAAGCACTGATAAGTTTAAGAGAAAACGCTGGGATGTTTCAGGAGCTGCATAAAGCAGTTGAAGCAAGTTGGAGATTTACAGTGTCCACCCAGAGCTGAGGGATGCAGCATTAAAGAGGCTCAATCCAACGTGCTACTTAAACCCAAGCAGGCTTTGATTTATATTAATTCCTTGTGGTTTTAAAGATTCTGTGTCCATCTGACACCTCCCCAGTTCACTGCCTGGCTAGTTCACCAGGGAGACACAAGCAGCTTTGGAGGATGCCATGGTGGGGACAGCTATCCTCAACCTGTATAAAACTGCCAGTGACTCAGCCCAGACACAGGTTGGGTACCAACCATCCAGTAAATCTAGAAGAGGGCAGAAAGAACTGAGTCCAAGAGCAGCACAGGACACTGGTGACGCAGCTGGCTCTGGCCCCTGGCTGCACCTCTTGTGCTGACGCTTATCACCCGCTTTCCCATCCCCACCCTGCAGCCAGGGGAAAAAAAAAACACAAAATAAAAAAGTTATGTGCTTTGGATTGTTCATGGAGAAAAGGGGAGGAAATGGGTTTAAAATTACAGAGGAAGGAAAGGTCTGCAGACCGAGAGGAACATTTCTTTTTCACTTCCAAAAACCACACAAAGCTGAAAGCACACAGTTCAAAAGAGGTGTAACAGCTGGAAAAGGACATTCCTTTAACTGAAGCATTTAACAACGAAGTGCCTCCACAAAGTAGTCAAATTTCTATTGGTAATATATCAGAATACACTGCAAATATGAATTAACAGATGAACAAGAAAACCCAATACAGTAACTTGGATGGCAATACAAAGTTAGTTCACACCAGACAAGGTCTCCTGCAGCCACCCACAGGTCAAAGGTCAAATACTCCCATGGAAATGTAATGCCACTTCCATTTGGAGGGTGATGGAGAACAGCTAACAAAGCTCATCCAGATTCATCTCCAAACAATTTCACGAGGTTTTTTTCCTCCCACCATCATCACATTATATTTCCAGTTTAATTTTGTTTCAGCAATATGCTTCACAGACTAAGATATTACACTTAACATTTGACACTAATGTGTTCTAACAAAGTTGACGCATTAAAAGGATTGCACATTTACAGATTACAGAACAGGTTCCTCCTGGATGGCTGCCGAAAAAATCCTGCAAATGTTCTGGCTCTAGGCTCTCTGGGCTGCACCCAGCATTCATCTTGCTGGGTTGGTGTAATTGGTTTGCATGCCACCAAAGGATCTAAAGCAACTGGGCTGCTGTCACTAGAGCCAGGCAGAGCAAAAGAACTTGAATAAATTAAAAAGAAGGTTAAACATCAGCTAATTCTTCTCATAACACACTGCTGTTTATTCTGGTGCTTTGTCAATTTAGCTATCCAGCAAAACCATATACATGGCTGTTATCTTGTATGTGCAAGCGAGAGATTATTAGGAGGGAAAGGAATTTAAATTGTCTGTAGTAACAAACCTGGAATGTTCAGAAAGAAGACAGAAGGGGAAAAAAGGAGAAAGTTACCAGATAAATCGGGGTTGCAAAACTGAAATAAACGTTTTATGTTTGCTTAGTTTATTTTTAAGCAGCAGAAATTCACATGTTCTGAAAACCATTTAACTTCCAGGGATTTAAGTATGGGAAATGCAATGAGAGAAAAGCCATCCAGAGCAGGAGGGTTGGCACATTTGCCTCCCAGGCTGCTGAAGGAACGGTCTCAGAGGTGAGGACAGGACTGCAATTCTGGCACAGGTTAATAATATAAAAGAACTTTCCTGAGGGCTTTCTGCATTTCTATATTTGCCAAACTTTCAGTGTTAATTTGGAATTCTACTTCCTTGGGGGGAAAACAGGAGTTTTGAACTTAAGTCTTTAATCACTTCAGGAACACAACCACTGTGTTCCACCAAGGAGTGTTTCTTTCAACTCCTGTATAGGGCAGGGGGGAAGTAATGTTCTGTGTCAGTAACTCATCTGAGAATGAATTATGAAATAGTTAAACTCACACACACCCTTCCTGCCTCTCTGGGAAAGGAAGAGTGCATTTATTTATGTATTCCATTCAGAAAGCTATATTTGAGAGCTATTTTAAGGCTGCAAACTGAAACTTTCAAGAGGCAACATTAAAGCAATCTGGACAAAAGGGGCTTTTTAGCCTGCTGTATCTGCATGGCACCATAGTCTTTAGATGAATTCTATACATATTTAAAAGATTCATGCCAAAATCAGTGTAAAAGTGGAAGAGGAGCATTGAAGAATGCACCACCACAACCTAAATTACCTATGAGTTTCACACTTGTAGAAAAATGTTCTAGCAGGGCAATCCAATGCTGTCTCAAGTTGTGCTGCAATTTAGAAAGCTCGTTTTTGACAGACCTCACATTTCTGCTTCTTTTCAATTAATTTTTATGACCTTTTCAGTTGAATTTTGACATACATACACACTGCTTGAAAAGAAGGAATTTCTAACAGCACTATCAGGAGGCATGAAACAGGAACTTAAATCCTTGGTGTTTGATGAAAATGTCATCAATGGGATAATGATTCCTTTATACAATCTGGTGCAATGAATCACTTTCTTCAAACAGTGAATATTTCTTTTAATGGTACATCAACTGATCTTGGCAAACCCAATGATCCTCAGTAACCAAGTGATTTTGTTTTGGTTATAAAAGTGCAACAAGTTCCAATCTGACAATTTACATGCCTTTGGCGTTATTTTCAGTTCACAAAAAAACTCCAAACCTTGCTTTCCCCTTCCCTCATTCATTCCACCACCACCCTTGTCCTGCATCCTTCTATTTTCAGCACACTGCATCAACCAAATTAAAGGAAGTATAGCAAGCTAAAACTGCTAATCACCTGCTTGTACTATTGATCAGCAGCTTTTATGACCTCTTACAGCAGAATGAGAAACAACCACAGAAATTTAACTGCACGCTACACTTAGACTTTTGGAAGTAGACATCCTCCCACACCTTTCTGTTAATTAATCCCCCCACTCTTTTAAGCACAGCAGTTTGAATAACTGTGCCCCACACCAGACTGGAAAAGAAACATCTGGAAAAAAAAGTTGCATTTCTTCAAATATACACTTTTTTTATAGTGTCAAAAAGCAGCAAATACATATATTTTACCTAGATTCTCAGAAATGCTATTCTACACTAAGCACAGATTTGTCAAATTGGTACCCAAAAGAAGATATAATGCCCTAGGAGGGGACATTTAAAATGAAACTATTTACAGAGCCTCAACTGCAGAAGTCACATTGTACCTCAGCTATCATGCAGTTGAAAACAAATGTTTTATCAATGAGAAACAGGCTACATGCATTTGTTTCCTTGAACTCATTACCCTGCCTGTGAAAGAACACAACAAAATTCAACCAGTTAATTTAAAAAACAAAACTTAAACCCCCCAGATTTCCTGTATCTCATCTCTCTCCTCCAACAATGATAAAAAATATTGTTTTATGTAAAGCAGATTTAGTACCGCCATGTAATACCAACATCAAACAAAGCAGTGACCTGACAAGAGGCAGACAGTCATTTCACAAACCATTAAATAATTAAAGCTAAGTGTCCAAAGGATTCTTGTAACCACATGGTTTGATAGGTTTCAGGAAGCAGGACTCGATATTCCACTGCATATTCAAAAACAAGCTCGTGTGCTTTACAAGGTCTCTGCACTTCTGTGAACCTTGTCCATTATAAACACAGGCTCAAAATATATTCTCACTTTGAGATAACTTGCACAGTTGACTATTTGCAGGGCAAACGAATGCAATCAAACACCAAAGCTTCAAGGAGATTAGAGAGCTGCCAAGGTCTGAACTATATCAACAGCCTGAAGTCAGCTCATTCAATAAAGCTTTGACAGAATTACACTGGCAAAACAAACAAACCCATGGTGCTCACACTGGCCCTGGCTTCCTCTTGCACTGACTCCTTCTAATCATGGACAGGACAAAAGGCACCTGGTAATTCCCATTTCCAGGGAAAGAATCTCATCCTGCTGCCCCAGGAGCATCACAAGAGCCAGCACCCAAATGTTACAGCCCAGCAGGGATACATGGACTAAGTGTTCTTGCTTGAATTCAAACTGAATTTGCCCCATTTTAGCTATTGCTCCCCTCCTACCCCACCTTCTTTTCCAAATTGTCACACGGAAATTAATCAAATGCCTTACAGAAATCACAGAGTATCATATCACTGTGTTTCAGTCAAATGTGCTGCTCCATAGCAGGAAGCCTGACTGAGTCCCAGAGAACAGCAGTGGTCTGCAGGAATTACATTACTGCCTTCTAATCACACTATTTATTGCTTACCACATCCACTTTTCCTTATTTTGCCTGGAATGGATCTCAGGCCATCACTATCATCCATATTTCAGCCACCTGAAAGCAAGGATTGTTCTCTAATCACCTCCTGTTTCTCAGTGTCTCAAAATGCACTGGAGAAAAGTCATGTCATTATTTTTGCAATATGGAAACACAGCAGCTGGTTCCCCTCTTACTACAAAACACATTCATTTCGGACCATATAGATGAATGAATATTGGCAAATTTACCATTCTCACTCAAAACCTTTCATATTTGGTTTGTCTCAATGAATTCAAAATATTTCTTCTCATTAAGTGTGAATCAGTTGTCCAGTATTTCCTAACTGACCTTTCCTTATGAGTAGTTTTACTGCTGCTGCCTTGTTTGTATTTTTTCCTGTAAGTTTCCCTTTTTTATTTATGCTTTTTAGTCCCTCTAACCAGGAATTTTCTTTTGAAAAAACATACATTCATGTTCCTGTGAAAAAAATGCTTGGTTTTGAAGGGTGTACAACAAGGCACTTGAAAAGGTTCTCTATCTATTTCTGTTTGCATTTAGTTTCTTCCCAACCACCAACTACTTCATGGCTCTGAGTACAAAAATAACAATCCTTCCAAAGCCTTTGTATATTACTGTATGCATGTGTGTATACAAACACACACAACGTCCCTATGGTGGCTCAACATTTTATTTGTACATAAACTTGCTGGCTTCAAGCTCATGGGACTTGAAATTCATGTATACAAGTGGAAGCGCTCTTGCCCAATCTCTTTTCAAAGCTGAGAGTTTTATCTCCAGCAGATTTGCAAGTGGCTGGAAAAATCTGCATTCTGCCTCTTCCTACAGACTTCATAGATCTTGTCTCCCTAGTTTTTGTGCTCAAGCACTAAAAGTAACCAGACACTGGAGTACCTGTGTTCTCAAATGTCACACAGCACACAAGGACTGATGTACAGCAGCCGCTGTTTAGAAGTGCAGCACTTCCAGGCAAACCTAAATTGCCCAGGTTCCATTTTGATTCAGCATCTCTTGGCTCATTATTTCTATTTGCAAAAATCTGCTTACTAAAGTGCTGAGGATTTATGCACTGATGACAAAGAAACTTTTCAGAGTTATTAGACAAAAACTCCAGGCAGTAACAGCAAAGTTGGGAGCTGGTGGCATTTTGACCCTCTAGAACATAAAAGCAATATATTGAACAGCTTGTATTCTCCACAACATGTAACAAGTCATTTTACCTACTGTGTGGAGAACACTTTCATTCTTGGGAGAAGGCAGAATCTCCATTTCTATAGCTCAT
Organism: Buphagus erythrorhynchus; assembly: GCA_013400855.1. NCBI lineage: Eukaryota > Metazoa > Chordata > Aves > Passeriformes > Sturnidae > Buphagus > Buphagus erythrorhynchus. Next base: position 149,445 of record VZTT01048199.1, read on the forward strand.
TAGTAACCAATTTCCATAGTTCATTAGTAAGCAAAAGGAATGTAAACCGACACCTTGAAAAATTGTCCTGTGCTTAGTAATAAACTGCTATTCTTTTCCAGGGTTAAGGCAAATATGCACAGTACATACACTTCAGATTTGCATTTCATGAATTTAACACCAGTGCAGCAGAACAAAAATAGAATAGCTTTATTCATCCATGGAAGATAATATACTAAGTTCTATCCTTCCCTAGAAAACCAAGCACTTCCCTATCAGATTTTGGAGATTTTAAGCACTTGGAAACTCACAAAATTTAAATTCCTTCCTCTGGAAACTATAGACCTTGCAAAACACATAACCTACTTAGTACATCTCACTTTTTAAAAAAACTTTCGTTAGAGCTTTCTGAGCAATTGCTAGGACAAGCAGATTAAACCTCTGAGCCTTCCTGCTAAAAACAGAAGTGCAGGAAAGGTATTTGGGGGCAATAATAGTGCTGGGCATGACCATTAGATTATCTCCTATGGACTGTACATCTCTAAGAAATTAAAACCAAAACGAACTGAAAATACTGTTTGTAAGAAATAAACATGTATGGTTTTTATAAACTTCCCTTCTCCATGTAACTATTTCAGGGTAATGAGTTCACAGAAACCCACAGTGCAATTCAGTATTCCAGCATCAGAGCACACCAAGAATGTCCCCCTCAGTACAGCCAACACCTGCCAGTGACTGCAGCAGTGACACCAGGCACAACCACCCTGATTTCAGCAGAAATGTTCCTGTTCAGGCTGGTGGTAAATCTGATCAATGCTCTGTATTCACAGAGCTGCTTATCTCAGCCTATCACCATGTCCATCTAGCAGCCACAAAGTCAGCTGCCCTCCACTGTAGAAAAGCATATATAAACACATATTTATCTCTTTGTTCTCTGAAAAGCACCCAAGCCAACAGGATCATCACTGGTAACCTGTCACTTTAAGGAAGTGATTCACAGCATATTGTGGTTTTAAAGCTGCTCATCTGTACCAGCTGAACCAGACAGTTTTTCTTCTACCACTTCCCAGCAGTATTAGTTATTATTTTAACATTTTAATAATAAATATTCATCTCCCCTTCACTTAGAAAAAAATATTTCTGCTTTTAATGCTCCTCTGAATCCTTAATCTTGTCTTCAAGAACATTATCTCTTCTATTAGGATGATGTGTGTGTGTATATGCACAAATAGTCATTCAATCATTCATTACAGTTTAGCTGACTGTTCTAGAGGCACTCCAGAAAGGCCCAGAAACAGCTGAAACTTTCAGGTAAAGCTGTTTCTTGACACCATGACACAACATGATCCATTTGATGAAGCAGCCAAAATCCTGAAGTCATTCACTTCTGTAACACTGGAAGTCTCAGAGATCAATTTCAATCTGCCATTTATTACTCCTTCAAGAACTCTACATGCCTTCAAGAGAATCTACAGTAAACCCTTGCCCTTTCTACATCCCTCATGCCCCAGATCACAAAACTAATATGTCACAAGCTTTCAGAAGATACTGCTTTCCTGTTGACTCAGATGCTTCCAAGCAGCTTTGCACACAAAGCTATCACTGCATCACATCACAGGCACCTTTCAAACCTGCAGTGCAAGGCAGCAATAATGCATACAGAACAGCTGGCAAACAGGGCTCGTTTCAGCAAGACATTCTGCAAGATTCTCTTTAGAGGAAAACCTTAGTCTTCCTCTTAATGGACTGCTACCATAAATGTTTCATAAACATAGTGTTTTATGTGGGTGCTAAGTAAGGAAAGGACAAAAAATAATTGGTACTTCCAGTAAAACAACTGAAACCTTGGGCCATTGAATAAAAGTATTCAAAGCAAACATCTGCACATACATAGATACACTATTAAAAATACTCCCATTGATCAACCAAAACATTACTGGGCTACATTTGGCAATTCCATCTTATTAATACAGTACCAGCAAAACATTCATAATGGAGTTGCAGCAGCATGGACTTTGCAGAATTGCAGGAGAGAAACCAACCTCACTCAGAGCAAACCAGAGACTTGACAGGACTTGGACCCAAGGAAATTTGGATGCACTAATGCATCAATCAATAAAAACTCGCAGTTTCTGAAAGGACATTTGAGCTGTACATGCAGCAAACTACAGATAAGTATTTTGCAAATTAAAAGGGAAACACCAAGCAATAAATCACCTATTTGGCTTCATAAAAAATTTATAGTTTTTAGAAAAAAAAAAACAATAAAAACTCAGTAATTTAGTTGTTTAGTGGGGAACTTCTCCAGTTCAATAACACATTTAAAGAATTCAAGAGTTAAGTTCATGTTTAAGCATGTTGCTGAGTTAAAGACAAGAAATAAAAATGGGCTGTTGAATCAATATAAAAGCACAGCATTAAACAAAAGTACTGATGGCTGCAACCTCACACACCCAGCTGGGCACAGAATATCAAACTTAACAGCATGAAGTAGGAGTCTCTCCTACATTAGCTAAGAGCTCCTGCTCTAAAGTCAACAACACAATGGTTCTATCCATATTTATTTGTATTGAGCACAAAATCAAAATGTCACAGGCTGCCCACAGGCTGGTTTTACCTGTGAGTTCTCATGGCATCATCAGTGCCTGCAACTCTGCTGCTGCTGAAGGGACCCCACACACCCTGTGCCAGCTATGCTCCACAGCTGCAATATGACTTTTTAGGGGGTGACCTGTCTCTGGATTAATTTTGTCAAAGGTACAAATTGGTGCAAATGTTTCAACCTCACCCATTCTGTGATATCACAGTCTGGGTAATTTCAGACCTCTGCTTCAGAAACATTAATTGCAATATCATGGGAAGAAATCAGCCTGTTTGGTAGCCAATCCTAAATAATGAAAAACAAGAAGAAAAGAAGCTGCTGTCATTCACAAAGGAAGGAGATAGGGAGAAGTGCAGTCCCTTAATGCTATTTATAGTGCTGCAGTACTCCAGGCTCTGGAAAGGTCTGCAGATGCTGACAGGGGAGCAGCCTCTGCCTCAAACTGTTCACCCAAATGGGATGTCCAACCAACCCAGCCCACTTGGCTCTAAAACAAACCAGCAGCTTCCAAATACTGATATTTAAACAAACCAAACCCCACCCACAGCCCTCTGAAGCACCTGGCTCTTTCTGCCCTGAGCTTCTCAGGGTAGCAAAGCCAATTAAAATAAATAGATTTATGATGCTCACAGCCTTTTCCGCATCGGGACCATTCATGGAGTGCTTAAAAAAAAAAAAATTTCAAAAAGTACAGAGGCAGGGAGGCCTGTAGCCAAAACATCTGAAGTTACATTGCAGGAAATACTTGAGGGATCCTGCTCACAATGGGTGGTTTCCTGTGGCTCCAGCCAGCCCTGCTCTCCCCAAGGACAGCCCCACAAGGGCTGCAGAGCATTAAAGCCAAGATCTTTGTTCAGAAAGCTCCAGCTTTAATCAGTGGCATGATGAAAACATTAGCTCCAGGTAAATCAGTGCCCTGTTTTCCCCTTTTTGTCTTCTGCAGCTGGAGAGCAGATCCACAGAATGTTCTACACTGGAAGGGACCCACATGGATTATCAGAGTCCATTACATGGGCATCTACACATGGGCCTCTGCATCTCAACCACTGGCTGTAATGACTTTAAATGGAAAAAAATTATGAAAAGGGATATATTTATAAAGCCAGAAGCATTTTTTCCCAAACTCCATAATTACTTCTATTCATACTTTTAAATTATACATTTAACAAAGACTATACTCTGGCTAAAATGGAAGGCAGTTTACAAGTGTGACGTTCACTGGTCTATAAAAAGAAGGAAAAAATAGAAACAAGATGAAAACAAAGCCAAAAATCCATCCACACCATTAAATTATCATTTTCCTGTCACCACCAGTTTATTCTGACCATATGAACACTGGCATGTCATTCTTTGGCTTTCACAGGAGGGAAGACAGAGCTCCACTGAAATCAGAACAATACAGATGTTATCATAAGGCACATAAAACTACACCCAGGATATTAAAAAAAAATATCCTGCAGTCCACTGGCAGCCCCAAATTTAGACCATAGCTGGTGGGGATTGTCACACAGGCACAGCTCACAGGAACACAGCAGCTAACCCAGCAGCTCAATGCAGTGCACAGAAGTTAAATCATAGCTGGACTGGAAATTCTTCAGGGCCAGGTCTGTGTTTATCCAGACACAGTGCAAAGTCTCACACATTTCTTGTGCTACGTAAAGCACTCACTAGGCTGATACTACAAATCCATACATTTTTAAAAATTATGTCAAGGTACGTTTTGCTTTTATTATTTCTTAGATCTCAAAGAATCACTACCCCAACCACTTTTTCCCTCCTAGTAAAATAAATCACAGCATCCCATCCTTCCCCTATTGAAGTCTGTGGGCACAGGCTCAAGCTCAGACTTTGCACACTTTTATTGGCCATTAGCTAGTTGCTCCCACACAGAGTGAACCTGGACTACTTTCATAGTCACCTGCAAAAATGTTTTGTCAAACCACAAAATTGCAGAAAAAAATGAATGAATGACCATTACAAATCCATTTGGGCTACATCATTATCATTTCAGACTACAACCAAATCCCATTTTCCCTTTGCAAATTCAATTTCCATCAATAGCCCCATACATCAGTGGCTGCTCATGTTTGTGGATTCATTTTTTACATTAAAAAAAATGGAAAGATTACTGCCAATGTAAAATAGGCAAACTGCATTTTCAATTCCCAACACATGTGCTTCAGGGGCAAAAAAAAGAAATACAAGGTAAGGGGAAGAAATGCAAATGACTGCACTGCTATCAGCTGTGTATTACCCTAGTGACACTAACATACTTCATATCTCTGGTTGCACACTTCAGATGGTGAAAAAAAAAACACTACATGGCCATTCAAGTAAGTCCTTTTATCATTTTACTGAATATTAGTTTACTCTTTAGGTTTCTAGGTTTCTCTTATATTTACCCAAAACCAAGCAGGGATGTGTCTTTCTACATATATAGTTTTTATCTAATTTAGCAAATTTTTTCCCCATGACCAACATGGATGATAAGCTAGATTTAAGGTGCAATGATGCTTTCCAAGTGACAAGGCAAAAAAATCCAAAATTTAAAAAAACACCCCCACATACTGCAAAGGTTAGACAACTGCTTAGTGTGCCAAATCTCTTCCACCCATTCTGTGGAACATCACAGAGCAAAGATGTCTGCAGGAGTCAAAACTCTAGACTTCTCAGAGAAAAAAAAAAATGTACTCCATCATTATTACAGCTACCAGTACCCAGCACATGAAGTAACTGGCACTGAATTTCAGCATCTGTGCTGCATGGATAATTCAGGCACGTGTTAGCTGGCCGCTGCTGGTAAACACTCATTTCATTTGTGATGTGCTGCAATGCAACAGAACAGCTCTTGAGGGAATTAGAGCAGGCAGGTAGTTCCTGCCAATCATTTCAAGGGTCCATTCTCACACCAACAGACAGAAGATTCAGACACAACGCCAATTAGTGCTAATTGTAGTTTTCTCCAAGTCCCTCTGCAACCAAAGATGACAGAGACTTCATACGTGCTTCTTAACATAAGTGGCAACACTAATTTTGTTCACTTCAAAATCCTTTTTGAACGCAGAGCTCTAAGCTCAATAAATAAGTTTACCAAGTTTTCAAATGGCAGAAGTGCCTCTCTTCTAAGGTATCTACTCAGGTTTCTTTTTTTACCTCAGTGTCACAGCTATCTGAATAGGAAATGGTTGTTCTGTAGGTTTTTCACGCTGCATTTCCCCAAACAGAAGGCTGTAAATCTCCAGAGACCCCGACAAGAAGAAATGATGAAGTGCCATCCTCTGGTGCTGCACATGGGGCCAAAGGAGCAGCCAGTGCTGCCCAGACCAGGCTGTGTGTGAAACACCCTTGGGACACAGCACAGGAGCAGGCTGCTCCAGCACACACCTGCAGCTTCTCTGCCTCCAGCAGCACCTGGAGGCACCTTCCTTCCCTCCTTCCCTGCCTCTACACTGCCCTGTGGAGCTGCAGGAACCTCCCCCACACATGTGGGATTTTGGATGTCAGGAGCTGCTCACGCAGGTTCTCCCTCCCTCCCTGGCAGGAAGGGATGTGCTCAGCTCCACCAGGAGCTGCCCACAGCAGCCAGGTGATCACAGACTGCAGTTCAGTTCAGGTCGATGCTGTCATATTCATCAATGGGGAACTTTAAAGGCAAAGGTTACTGGGGATAAACACCACCTCAATTTCCCCAGTGAAGTATTTGTATCATCTGTGAAATCCACAGTGAAATATAATTATGGCTTGAAAAGGACATACTGGAAATAGTTTTTATACCTCAGTTTCAAACCAATCCTACAAACATCAAAATCAGCCTAACAAGATTCCCCAATGTCCATCCGCACAGAGTCTTTCAGGTAACACATACAACTTAAGACCAAAACTGTGTTTGCTGCCAACACTTCATGCCTTAATCATTGTATGTTTAAATGTACACATCTACAAAACAAATGCCATGTCCACAGACCACAAGCCTTTAAAAAAAAAAACTAAATAGAAAAATGTTAACAATTAATTAAACCGGTTCTCATTACCTCAATTTCCATCTGCAATTATAATCATTTCCCATTTAAAATATCTATCACATTTTATTCTTAATTAAAAATTACATCCTTGCAATGAAGTGCAAAATGAATTAACAATTCAAATGTTATCTATGCAAATTCGTTAGTCCTTTGATTTTTCCTCCATTTATGCAAAGTCATGTATAGGTTTATTTTTATTAAGCTTGTATAACTTCACTCAACATCTTCTGCTCTGAACTCTACACATATTTCAATCCAAGGACGCAGAAATAAGTTGTAAATTACACAATTTCTTTTCAAGTCTCATGCCATTCATTTAAGAATCAATAAATATGTGAAGAGGTATCTTTCCTAAATAATAGAAGAAAAAAAAACCCTGTAATTTTAAGATTCAAAGACATGTTAAGTTCCCAATAGTTTTGGCAAGAGCCATTTCTTCAGGCCCTGCTGCGTAAAGCCATTGGAGAAATTACTGTAAGACAACAAAACCCCATCTGTAAATTAGCTTTGCCTGCACTCAGAGTTCAGTGATTCCACTCCTCAACACAACTCTCTGCCCTCAACTCTCCCACAGGCATCTCTTATCCAATTTGGTTTTATCTCCCTCAGCAGTGTTTTGAACTTTTACCCCAGATTTAAAATTTCTCCCTGCTTCATCAGCCAAGAGCAAACTCAGATCCTCCAAGTGAACAAACCCAACACAAAGCATTAATGCCTTAGAACCTGAATTGTTTGCCTACAGTGTCTGTTGAATTCAAAGAAATACAGCAACAAAGCAGCACCAAAATGGTAAGTTTTTCGAAGTCAGCACACACTTGGTATTGAGAAAACCCATTTACTAAGAGCATCATTAGAATATATTCAGAATTACCAGCAGCAGTCACTACCTTGCCCAAAGCTGCTCACACCCCATTCCAGCAGGAAGCACACCCAGCTCAAGAGCAGCTAAACTGTGCCACACACTCAGGGATGGGGGATTTCTCAGCCAGCCCCAGGAAGATGCCTGTGACTCCGTGTTCTGGCTCCCCTGCCAAGAGAAGGAATTCTGCAGCTGGGAGAAATTAAGGCATCACACACTGAGCTCTCCTCAGCTGTGTGGTCGTAAACCGAGGTTATTCAGAATGGCAATTAGCTGTGTGTGCTCAGTAAGGGAGCAGGCAAAGGTGGCCAGATGCTGCACAGATAAGATCCACACACAGATTATCATTACAGAGCAGAAGATGAATTTTTCAAGGTCCAGAGGGCAGTGCAATGGCTTTAAACAGAGTATATACTTATGAGGCAATTAGATGTGTCAATGTGAGGCACAAGAAAAATGCAGCAGATTGCAGCAAGATCTGCAGTTTACCAAATTACAAGGACAGATCTTGAAGTCAAATTATACAAACACAATTACACAAATTACACTGTAACCTTCAAAGGAAGAGGTCTTCATTGTATTCCAAAAGCCTCATTGTGTTTTATTAATAAATTCTGGCAGACAAAGTTTGAAGTCATGCATTTATTTCAGTGGCTAGTTTAAGACCCCCTTTATTCAATGATATTTTTATGTCATAATCTCCTTATCTAATTTAAACAGAGTGCATTCTCTTGCTATGAGTGTAATTTTCATTTCAGTTGTTATAACTTGTGCACAAAGGAATATGTCAGTTCAGCTCACCATCTAATACATTCTACTGTGCTATATGCAAGCAAAAGTAGACTATTTATATATCCTAATATGAGAGTCACTTTTTTGGTAAAAAGGCCAGATAGCATCAAGCCCCACATAGCACATCTGGGAGAAGTTACAGGACATTTTTACACAAATACTTACTCTATTTTCTTTCTTTCCCAACCTGCAAAGACTGATTGAGATAAAAGCAACCAAAAAGGACTAAGACTTGAAGGCAGGTCCCTGGCATTATCTTCTCCTTCTCACTCTTCTAGAAGAAAGCACATATGAAGTCTCTGTCTCCCCCTCCAATTATGTCATTTGTCCTTTGCTAACTCTTATCCATGTTAAAAAAAAAACCAAAAAAAACTATCCAAGATTGTAATTGGAGGAGCTTTAAATAGCTAATTTAACCTTGGGAGGATGTTCATTTTCACTGAGCATATCTCTCCAATCTATGAAACAGACAAACCTTTTCACCTGAGCATGCCATTCTTTAATTGTGTGGCAGCACTGTGAGATAATGCATTTCAAATAGTTGATCAACCCAGGGGGAATATGAATGCCCAAATATTTAAGAGACAATGATGCCTTTTAAAATGAAAACTCAGGCCTGTTAACATGGTTATTGCATGATCAACAGCATCCCAATACCATCACACAGAGAATTTATTTTACATACCACAAATAACTTTTTTTCAGAAACTAATCAGTAATTCACAGCTGTATCATTTTTGATCTGTCTCAGCCATATCAGTTTACCAGCTCACAGCCTCTCTCAGAAGAGGTTATCTGATTAAAGAGAAATGGAAAGACTACTGCTATTTGTCCTCTTTGAAAAATTCCACCAGCTCAGTATCAATGCTGATTTCATGATTATGAAGCTCCAGAGCAAACCAGATGTATCCTGCAGCCAACCTTAGAGAAGTTGAAAGGGTGAAGGTGTAGCTGTAGCATCCCCTAGGTCAGAGAACCTCAGATAACACTGAGCAAAGGCTCCTTTATTCTCAAGTGTAACATGGTCTGATAAGACAGGTGCATCCAGAGGGAATTCAAGCCATTAAAGGAAAGAAAAAAGATTCCCTGGAGAATGCACACCTTCTCTTCTTCATGTCAATGTACTCATACTCAGCACTGCAAGACATTGGGACCCCTAAGGACATCTGCTGGCACAATAATCATTGCCCACAAAGACACCAAAGTCCCAAGCATCCACTGAGTTCAATCTGTTGCTGTGCAGCACAAACTCCTCCTTGTCCTGCTTCCCAAGCAGAGAAATCAGGTAGGCTGACACCTGCATGTACAGCTCCCAGGTCAAGAAGGCCTGGCTGCTCTCTCTCTGTGTCTTTACACAGATTAAAGCAGGAGGAAGTCTGGCCATCTGATACCTAAACTAAACTAAACTGAGCTAAGCACAGCTGACCTCCTCCCTTGCCACAACAGTGAGAAGGCCACAAATCCTGGGTCAGTCAGCCTGGGTGCTTTTACCTGGGCATACACTCATATACCTGCTCATCCTCATGCAGCAAGTTCTTGAAAGCACCACCAAATACTTTGCCAGCACTCTGCTGAGCCAGAGTCTGGGAGGGAGAAAGCACAGCCACCCACTCAGAGCTTCTCATCCAAACACACGACACAGGAACATAAAGAGCCAGAACAGACCGTGTTTTATGAGTATACTATGAAGAACATGGTCCAAATAGTTCAAGTCTAATTAAATATAAATGCTTCTAAACAGGAGTGACATTGGTCAATGGAGAGCAGAGGAGTCCAGTTAGCCAGTCACAGGTGTGATGTGTTCATCACTGGCCTCCACTGCAAGGATGGGGTATCACACTCAGCTGTTCTGTAGCTGTCAGATCCAACCCTAGAAATAAAAGCTAAAGCAATTCAACCAGGCTCAGCATCCTGGAAGTGATGGAAATGCAGACTGTCCTCTGAGAAGTGCTGGTTACATACATGTTCACTTAAGAAGGTATTTTTAGCACATTTGTTCAGTTCATCATCTCAACAACAGCTACAGCCCAGTCCATTGGTGCCCTTCTCAGGGATATGGGGACATCAGGAGACACTGAGGTCTTCAGGGGCAGCACAGCCCATCACTCTTCAAGGTCTGCCTTTCTACACAGTAAGGTTCAAACCAGGACACCAGAAACTATCCTGTTTAAGACCCTCCAATACAAAGTCTCCCATAATCATGATAGGGTTCAGTCTTTTTTCCTCAAAATTATCATCAGGTCCTTTCAACTTGTTTATGCTTGAGCAAATCACCTATGATCTGGTATATTATGCCATGCAGTTTCCTTATAATTGTCACTTGCAGAATTCTCTCATGCTCCACAGTGAGAATTCTGGGCCTCACAAACACTCCTGGGATGGCACCAGGGGAACTAAGGAAGGAGCAGCAAAGAAAAATACAGCTGAAGTTTAGCTTAAAATATATGTTAGAATGATTTTTAGAACACCAATGTATATTTTACATAGACTCTGTTGCCACTGTTTGTACTGCTTTTTCTTGAAACACTAAAGAAAACATATATTTGGCAAAATGGAGCCTAGACAGAAAAAGAGAGAAATCTGGCTGTGAACATGATTGTCCAAATAGCTTGTTTCTTCACTGCTTTTCTTCATTGCAAAAAATGTGTCCATAGGCATTAGAGTTGGGAAACAAGCAATCTCCACACATTTCCCTTCCATGACATGAGCTGCCCAAACTGATGAAGCAACATGTAAACTATAAAACATCAATGCCACTGCAGCTTTTCAGGGAAGAAACTGCAATGAAATATCATTGTCCTCTATCAACATAGCCTGTGGTAGATAAGTTTTTTCTTGTCAACGTTGCAATAAATCATTCACCAGTCAGATTTCATCTGATGTTGCACCATCACACTCAAGGTAGAAATCTCCACTGCCTGAAGGGGCACTTTTTTCAAGACCAAAACCAATAGTCCTGTGCAATCAACTACCTGTTTCTGTGTAATGTAGCCTCTCTACCACTTCAACCCTGGTGCAAAATTAACCAGTATTACCATTTTTTATTTGGACACTTATAATTCTGGCTTGAAAGTCAACAGAAAAGCAATAGCAATAGACACTTCAGCCAAAGGAATCACAAGCTGCCACCCACCAAAGAGGTTTCCTGCCCTATAAAACAGCCTCATTACTTGGTTGGACAGGACTGTTCTTAAAAAAAAAAAAATAAAAAAGCAAAACTGATTTTGTGATTGTGTCTCTAATCACAGATTCAGACACACATTATGAAAAGTCAGTTCTATTCTATTACTACAATATCTGCTGAATATTTGTTCTATTCCACCTACTGCTTTACTAATGAAAGAAACCTGTTCCAGTATATCATTCCTAAGCTTAGTTATTATTATGGCAGTATTTAAAAGCAGTTGAGTTCATAAACAAATATATATATAGCAACACATAGCAACTTAGGACCTTAGGAGTGCTTAACAGACCAGACAGTGATCCAAGAGCATCCTCCTTATCAGAGATGATAAATATCTGAGAAATCAGGTCCAGGTATCTGGAAAACTGCTCCAACTGCTCAGCTCCAGGGGGATGGATGACACAGCTGCCCACAGCCATGCATCCAGGAACCCAAACTCCTCCCTGCAGCCCACCTAGGGTCTGGACAGCAAACACTGCCTGAGTGTACAGCTCCAGCAGAGAGGGACAGGGCAAAGGAAGGAGCCCCCAGTCCCAGTGGGAGGATTCCTGCAGATGCCTTCAGCAAGGACAGCACAGTGCTCAGGAAGGCAGCACTGCACCTCGTGCTGGGTTTTGGTTTTGCAGCCAAGGAGAACGACTCAGGAACCCCCATGGCAAAGACAGTCAGAAGAACCACAGAGCAGTGACCATCAGAACAAGTCATTAGTGAAAGACAAAGAATGAAAGGACAAAGGAATAGCAAAGCAGCTCTCTGAAATTATTGCTAGTTCTGAATAATAGACAATTCTTCAGTCTAAGGTATTTCTATGAGATGCTGCAAATACTAAAGACACTAACACTGCATTATCCTTAGAAGTCCAGCTGAAGGTTTCTGGAGCTCTTTTTTGTTTTATATCCAAACCCACAGCACCAGCTCCTTCACAGCCACCTTGGCACCACTGCAGTGTCATGCTGGAAGGCAGGACAGCAGAGTCACATCATAAAACACAGACAGGTGAGCAGGCTCTCACACAGCACATGTCTGCAGACAGCAAGGGCAGGCAGAAAGGTCCAGTTTTTGCTGATGCTGCTTGTATCAATCACAGCAAAAGTCAGTGAAAGGCGCCAAAGGGAGCACTGGATAGTTCATCAGCTTTCCAGAGCAGACAGGACACTACCCCTGGCTTTGATCCTTTATTTCACTCAGTATTGCATGCCCCAGCCAGCCAGGGGAAATGGTGTTCACCAAAGCTGTGTATTTCATGTCCACCTCACCAAGAAAGAACATTTCAGTAAGGCCCACATGCTTCAACATAATTTCCAATGACTACAACTGAAAGCAGCAAACTCCAGGATAGCCTTTACTACACAAATTGAAGCAAAGAGGCAAAGCAAGGAGACTGTAAAAATCAAACTGTAAGGCCTATGTCTCATACTCAGCATACATAGTTTAGAAACACCTGGTTTTGCAAAGACAGAGCATTGCTTCATTGCATAAATAAAGTGCTCATAGCCTCAGTTCAACAGAAAGCACAACTGTCAGTCACATTAATAATTCTGTCCTGATCTTCAGCTTTTTAACAAGTGAACTTATTACTAATGGGGTGCAAATAAGACAAGTTGAAGTTGTTACTCATTGACAGTGTGCTTCTTACAAACCCCATCTGTCTCTGCACCCAAAATGCCTGATCATGTCTCCCAAACACAAGAGTGAACAGGGGAATCCAATCTCAAACTACAGGAATGAAGAATCATTGATCGAGACAGAAGTCAAAATCGTACAGTGTGAAGGTGTAATCAAGACTACTGTGAAACTATAAGACTCCTCAGAGCCAATAAAAAAAGTTCATTTTCTTCCTAAGTTGGTTTTCACCTTGGAAACTAATTGTTGAAAGAGAAAAGGTCATACTGCTTAATTGCATGGAATAGGGAAAACAGTGCATGCAGATAGCACTTGACATGAAGTATTAATAACCTTTTTGGCAGAGCATCTGTTTGTGCTGTGATGTATTACTCCTTACACTGAACCATGGCTTGGGATTCACTTAAGATAGGTGTCACTAGTGTGTGGACAAGTCACTTTTACCTTACATCTCTGGGTCACTGTATCCCAGGTATGCTTATATATTTCTAAACACAGCTGGTCTCTTTGCACATAAACATGAACTGCTGTGTAGATTTAAGTTATTAATTAAAAAGAAATGGGTTGCTGTCTTGTTACCAAATTCAAGAAATTCACACACAGCTCCTATGCTGTCTCCAAGGGTGAAGGAAATGTGCTCTTGATCATGTCACCTAGTCACTAATTAGGTTTTGTTCCTACGAAACACTACTTTAGCTGTTAACTTAAGAGAACAGTCTCTTGCTTTGATTACCAGGGTAGCCAGATCTGCCTTTTTTTGCCCTTGGTTTGCCCTCTTTCTTAACTCATAAACATATCTGAATCAAAGCAAGCGGAAGGAAAAGAAAAGGTGAGAGAAAAATGAACCCAAGAAATTAAAGTAACAGGTATCTCACAACACTTAGGCACTTCAAAGGAAGGTCAAACAGGAAATGAGATTTAGACCAAGCAACAGGTTCTTGTATTCAGAATTAAGCATTCCAGGAATTCTTCAACATTTCTTAAGTTGCAAGAAGCATTGAGTGAGATCACAGCAACCCAGAGAGCCACCTGACAAAAACAGGGGCATTTATTTCTCCAGCAGACCACCAAGGATGATTTCCTGTACCCTGTGATCAACTCAGGAGAGCAGCAACACTTCCTCTTTTGGACATTTCATCAGAGCACTGCCTTCAGATATTTTCTCCAATATTCCATTATGGCTCACTGTTGCCTTACCTGGGAAGCCCCAGCACTGCTGCAGTGTGAGTTCCATGTTGAATTTGACTCAGGGTAATTGTTATTGCTGGCAACCTGCTGGCTGTGGGGTAAAAGCCAGCTGACAACACAACAGCTTCTTACATGAACTGGCATAATGCAGAAATATCCCAGCCAAAGACTGAAAGCACAGAGACCCAGACTCTGCTTTTTCCACTGGAAGTCATCCCTGTAGATCACTGCCCAAATGTGCCAGGGAAAGCCCGAGCTACCTTGCCAGTGCAGGACTCCAGGGTCTCAGTATTCACTACAGCCCCCGAGATATTTTTAAACTACTTCTAACTGCCAAGTGTTTTTTTACTGCATTTTTTTCTCAGTGATGACTTAGAGTAAGTGCTTATTTTTAAATCATATTTGACATTTTGTTAGGTACACTGGAAAATAAACCAATTCCTACATATGCAAAAATTAGGAATTAATGAAGCCTGGCAATTATCTTGACGGAAAGAACCAAGTGACTTAGTTGAACATACAGAGACTCGCTTAAAAAAAAAAAAAGTCTTCTCTAGTAGTTAAAAAACAAACGAAATTGCTTCTTATTGATTTTAATTTAGGTTGAAACACTAGCTGTCTCTCCAACAAAGCCAGAAATGGAAACAACTATAAATGAGTACAAGATGTGATAAGATAGACAGATTCTTAAGCAATCTAGTATAGAGATGACCTCCAGTTTAGACAGTAGTTAAAATATGATATCATATGTATGGATCAATAAGTAAGTTTGCATTTGTTTCAGCTCCAAAAGCTGGAAAGCTACATTCTCTTTTCTTTAGCAACTCTAAAATGTTGTCCAATTAAACTCTTTTTTTTTTTTCCCCTTACAGATCCTCTAGATTCTAATTTACAAATAAAATCAAGAGAAGCAATTAAATGTTTAGTACTATCAGCATGTTTCCCCAAGTGATGCACATGTGGAACAGAATAGAAGTAGTCCAATCTTGATACAGGAGAATGGGTTACAAATTGAAATACGTTCCTATTACCATTACTCGCAGGCTTCACGCTCCAGCAAGTCCCAGGATGAGCAGCACAGGATGCTGCCCACCCCTGCACAGCACAGCAGCCTGCACCTCCAGCTCCCAGGCACAGCAGCTCTGAGCCACTGGGCTGCAGCCCCCAGAGCCAGCGTGGGCACAGCAGGGGCTCAGGAACAAAACAACACTGGAAGGGACTTTTGGTG